>JAPQWV010003375.1:0-42256 GCA_027422505.1 Craterostigma plantagineum
GCCCAATTTTTGGGGGATTAAGGTACGAGATTGCCGACCGAGTTGAGCTGCACCATTACATGGACCTAAACGAGTTGATGCACCAAGCAGAAAAAATGGAGAAACAGTTCCAATGTCGAAGTGGCATAGCCTCAAATTTTCAGCCATCGGGTCAAGGGAACGCATGGAACCGAAAGAATGAGCCGAAATCGAAGCTTGAGTTCAAGAAAAATGATCCGCGCAAAGCTGAAAAGGAAGAGAGCAGCAAGGATGCTACCTCGTCGACATCAAAGATAACATGTTTCAAATGTTTGGGGCTAGGGACACATCGCATCGCAATGCCTGAACGCCCGGACCATGACGAGTTTAGAAGATAGAACGTATGTAAGCGCCAGCGAGGACGATAAAGATGAGGCGCTAGAGGACTAGGGGAAAATATGTTTCAAGTGAAGAGGTGTTGGTGACCATGAGGACGTTGAGCGCTCAAATGACCGAGGAGGAAAACCAAAGCCACAATCGATACACGTTGCAAGGTCCAAGAGAAGGTATGCTTACTTCTCATTGATGGGGGAGTTGTACTAATTGCGTTAGTTCGTATCTTGTTGAGAAACTAGGGCTGCTCATGGAGGTCCATCCGAGTCCGTACCGGATACACTGGTTGAATGATCACGGGGAGATACGGATGAATCATCAAGCTCGAGTGAAATTCTCGATCAAGAAGTGCCATGGGAGTTCGATCACAATACCACCCACCATGGACGATCCAATAAGTACCAGCTTGAGCATAACAAGAGGATGTACACCCTCGTACCACTATTGTCCGTTCACGTTGATACCGAAACAATAAAAATGAGAAAAAAAAGGCAAAAAGAGAGCAGTGAGCAAGAAAAGCCAAGCGAGAGTGAGAAAAAAAGCCGAAAGTGGGAAACTAATTGGCAAGAACAATGAGGGTGAAAAAATAAAAGCCGGAAGCATGCGAGAGAAAAGGCGCTTTCTATGCGAGGTTGAGAGGCGTAGATAGGGCCGCGAATGCTCAGAAGTCATTTATCTTACTCTTGCATAAAAGAGACACTAGTGTTCTCTAGTGATCTTGTTAAACGCTATACGAGACATATAGGCCCAAAGAAAGTTGAGGGTGGGCCGAGTGGATCAGAGAAGAGGGCCCGAGAGGGAAGACTTGAAGAGCAAGCAAGTTGCAAGATCAATTCTATATCTATATATTTTATTTTATTAAGAGGATTTTATTTTCCTTATTTAGTTGGTTGAGAGTCTTTAAATAATTCGTAGGGCTTTTCTTTTGGATTATTCTGGAGGATTTTTATGGATTAACCGATCGGGTTGTGATCGGGAGGTTTCTTCGTTTGGATATTTTGCTCGTATCGAACTCATCGTAGTAAATTGTCTTAACTCTAACAAATTGTCTGACCTGCCGCGCCATGACTCGTTCGACGGATCAGCGTTTCGAAGCGTTAGAGAAGACAATGGATTCTTTTACTACGGACCAACAAAATCTCACAATATCCAACGGCGACTTATCGCGCCGCATGGACGAACTACTAGCACTAACGACGACACACTTCCCAACACATGATTCGGACTCGCAAGAGAACGTGGATCCGCCTCCTCGTGCGCCCGACGACAATCTGTCGGCTATGGTTCAACGTCGTGTGGAGTTTCCCACCTTCAATGGAACGGATCCTTTGGGTTGGGTTTCTCGAGCATACCAGTACTTTTTACTCAACCAAACCCCACCATCGCAGCTGATTTCGTGCGCCATGATTTGTATGGAGGACGTTGTGCAACCTTGGTTTCGCTTGATTTTGGACACTCACCCGGCCATTACGTGGACTGATCTAAAACAGAAAATCATTGATACGTTTGATGACAAACATGTTGGTCGACCGGTGGCACGTCTATCTAGCATCCGCCAAACTGGCGTCATTCAGGATTATTTCCATGAGTTCATCGGGATGGTAGCAAACTTAGCAGAGATACCACGCCCAACATCTCGATTTTTTCTTATTGGGAATGCACCTGGTTCTTCGTAATAAAGTTTCGGTATTGGACCCGTACTCGGTAGAATGCGCATTTACCTTGGCCCGTGGAATGGAGCGAAAACTTTTGGACTCCCGAGATGGTGACTATGCGACCATGATCTCCCGCTCTCATGGTTCATCCCGTCCGACACAATCCACTATAAATTCACACATTCATGGGAAGGCATATCAGACTACTGTTCGTCCGAGGTTGTCCGGGATGCACGCCTGACAGACCGCTACACCCGCCTCATGTACGTAGCACTGGGAGTACCTAACGCCAACGTCCATACCAACGCCTCTCGGACCGTGATTTTCAGGAACTACGAGAGAAAGGGTTCTGTTTTTGCTGTCGCCAACCCATCTTCAAGGGTCACGTCTGCCCGAAGAGAGAACTCAGGATGCTTATTGGAGGGGAGGATGAATTTGATTCGACGAAATTACAGGCATATGACATGGAAGATACGAAGGCGGAGATGCTCGATGACCATACCGAGAGTAATTTACTGCTCGACTTACCATTATTTGCCCTCGGCGGCATATCAGGCCCACGCACACTGAAATTACGAGGTTTTATCACTCACACAGAAGTCATCGTCATGATTGATAGTGGCGCGAGCCACAACTTTATCTCCGACCGCGTGGGTGACCAACTCCACCTACCACGACCAATTTCAGGTTCGTTTGGGCGACGGCCGCCGCTCTCCCATACTCGGCACATGTCGGAATGTGATACTTCGATTACCCTCTTGTAATGTCACAGGCGATTTCTTCATCTTTGAACTTGGTGGTGTCGATGTTATTTTGGGCATCGATTGGCTTCGCACATTGGGTGATATCAAGATAAATTGGGCGAAATCCACAATGGAGTTCGAATGGCCGAGCAGCAACCACTGCCTCATTGGCGAGGCAGCCCTCACTCGAGCACCGATCAGTTTTCGATCTCTCTACAAACTCGACGATAGCGAGCTAGACGAAGTAATGTGGCTCAACACCATCGACGCAACTTCTACGGCTGCCACCGGGACCCTAACCAAGCAACAAATATTGGACCTCGTTGCAGTCACAAGACAATTTCCGACTGTCTTCGAACAACCTTCTTTGTTGCCTCCTACTCGAGTACACGATCACCGCATCACGCTTGTTCCAAGGGCAGCAGCGATCTGTGTTCGACCTTATCGATATGGCCATTCTCAAAAAAGCGAAATTGAACGATTAGTGGCTGAGATGTTGGCAGCAGGTGTGGTACGCCCAAGTGGAAGTCCATTCTCGAGTCCGATTTTACTGGTTCGCAAGAAAGACGGTAGGTGGCATTTTTGTGTCGATTATCGCGAGCCCAATCGAGTCACGATCCTTGATAAATTCCTAATCCCGGTTATTCAGGAACTATTAGACGAGCTGTGGGGCGCCTTCTTTTTCACCAAACTCGACCTTCGCTGTTATCATCAGATTCAAGTACGTGCCGAAGACGACCCGAAGATCGCTTCTCGAACCCATGACGGCCATTACGAATTCTTGATTATGCCGTTCAGCCTCAAGAAAGCCCCGGCCACGTTCCAAGCAACAATGAACAATTTGTTTCGTCCTTTACTTCGAAAATGCGTCCTGGTTTTCTTTGACGACATCTTGATTAACAGCCCCTCTTGGGAGACGCATCTCGTCCATATCTCGAACGTTCTCAGCCTATTGTCCGAACACAAATTCTGCGTGAACATGAAGAAGTGCAATTTCGGCCACCGCACGGTCGAGTATCTCGGCCACATCATCTTTTCAGGGACTGTATCAACAGACCCGCAGAAAATAGCAGCCGTGGTACGTTGGCCGGTTCCATCCTCGCTGAAAAGTCTCAGAGGTTTTCTTGGACTTATGGGTAGGGGATGGATAGTATGATAAGTATCCAACAAGCGGTAAGAGTCCAATACTGATTTAATATATAGCCATAAGAATTCATTCGAATAGAAATAGTAGCTACTCATTACACACAAGAAAGAGTGTAGGTTTCAGGCTACAGTCTCCTCAACGAAAGAAAGATATCACTTGTTATCGTCTCCTCTCATTCAGCTTACTTTCTCTTTTCGCTTTAAGGTTATCTTATACAAACTTGGATAGTCATCGATTGTTAGATAAGTACTAACTATCGAAACTATCTATGATAGGACAAGGTGGTAAATGATATTTACCTCAACCTTAAGCAATCTCGTTGTTCAGTATATCTTTATGACTTGGGCTTTAATACAAAAATTCAAGTCAACTAATGACAGCCCAAATCGAATTTATTTGTGCATCATAGATTCTATTTAACTCGGATATTTTCAAATTAAATCGAATTCTTAGAGATTAATTTACTCATCCTACCACTTGAAATTTCTTTGTTAGACCTTCCAACCCAGAAATTATAGATTTAATTTACATCAAAATCCGTATCAAATTTTACGGGTATTACAGCAGTGTCAGTGTAGCCGATAAGTTTAAAATTCGTACCCTTTGGATACCATAGGCCAAGGGTAGAGGTGCCCTTAAGGTAGCGTAAATTCTTTTGACCGCAAGCATATGGGATTTCTTTGGGATCGGCTTGAAAACGGGCACACAAGCAGGTGGCAAACATGATGTCCGGCCGGCTCGAAGTGAGGTAGAGAAGAGATCCAATTATACTGCGATACAGTGTGATGTCGACCGATTTACCAGAGGGATCGGCATCCAACTTGCAGCTTGGTGACATAGGAGTGCTGAGAGGCTTGCTCTGGTCTTGATGAAACTTCTTCAGAATACCCTTGATGTATTTTGTCTGACTGATGAAAATTCCATCATTGAGCTGCCTGACTTGAAGGCCTAAGAAAAATTGCATCTCTCCCATGTGACTCATCTCGAATTTGCTCTTCATGAGATCTCAAAATTCTTGCATAGCCGAGGATTTGTTGATCCGAAGATGATGTCGTCGACGTATACTTGGACCACCATCAGATCTTTGTCATGCCATTTAATGAGAGAGTTGTGTCTATCGTTCCTCGTATGAATCTAGACTTCACAAGAAATCACTAAGGACATCGTACCAAGCACGTGGGGCTTGTTTTAGTTCATAGAGAGCTTTGTCCAAGCGATAGACACGATCGGGATGTTCTTGATCAACGAAACCTTCCGGCTGAGCGACGTAGACTTCTTCTTTTAACACGCCGTTGAGAAAGGTGGTTTTAACATCCATCTGATAGACTTTGAAGTCTTTGTGAGCCGCATAAGCCAGCAGGAGGCGGATAGCTTCCATACGGGCAATAGGAGCATAAGTCTCGTCATAGTCGATGCCTTCCTGTTGATTGTATCCCTTAGCAACTAGCCTTGCTTTGTTCCGGATCACTTCACCATCTTCATTCTTCTTATTCTTGAAAACCCATTTAGTTCCGACCACTGTTTTCCCATGTGGACGGGGTACCAAGGTCCACACTTGAAGACGTTCGAATTAATTGATTTCCTCTTGCATTGCAATTGTCCAATCAGGGTCTCGAAGTGCGTCTACTACTTGGTAGGCTCGTTTTGGCTCGGAAGCAACTGAAAAGACTGTGTTGACGACGTGTCCTCACACCAACCGAAGGATCGCCAATTATCTGATCAACCGAGTGGCCTCTCGTCCACTTGCGCTCATGAGGTAAGGCTGAAGTCGATGCGTCAGCCATATGTGGATCTAGATTGCCTATAGTCTCCGATTGATCATTTGTCTGAGGAAGTTCCAATATACTGCACTTGGAATGATCGTCTCTGATGATACTTCCTCGATGACCACTGTAGGTTCTTCAATGTTCTGTGGCAATTCTGAATCGGGTGGCGTAGAGGTGTGAGATGAACTTGGTACGTCGGTCTCGTTCGGTAGAGAATCCAGTGTTGGTGTCGTCGTGTATGACCGATATACCGGTTCGAAGAGAGAATCCAAGTCGTCTATTGCAAGTCTCGTTGCTTCGTCTGACACTGATCCTGAAGTTCTTGCCATCTTCTGTTGGTTTTGTGCCAACACACCAGTGATTACGGGTTATGAAATGTTGTCTTCAGAAGCCAACGGGTTGAGAACGGGTCCTGAACTGAATTGAGCATGAACCAACGGTTGAGGCACGGGTCCTGGTCTGAATTGACCAGAAGCCATATCTGCCACTTCGTGAAAAGTGACGTTAAAGCTTTCATTAATAGTTCGGTTGGACTTCATGTATACTCGGTATGCTTTTGATGTTGAAGAATACCCGAAAAATGTAGCTTCGAATGCTTTCGGGTCAAACTTTGCACGTTGCTCTCGGTCATTCGCCACAAAGCACTTGCACCCGAAGACTTTAAGGAAAGAGATGTTGGCACTCTATTATTCACAATCTCGTACGGAGTCTTGTTGAGCGTTTGTGAACCACCGTCGTGTTTTGAGTAAAACAAGCGGTATTGACTGCTTCATCCCATAGAAAGTGTGGAAGTCCCGATTGGATCAGCATTGTACGAGCGGCTTCCACTAGTGTTCGATTTTTCGTTTCAACGCCCCATTTTGTTGAGGTGTTTTGGCGGCTGAAAATTGTTGACTTATTCCAAGTTTCTGATAAAACTCACTGAGGTGATTTTGAACTCAGTGCAGTTGTCTGTTCGAACAACTTGAATAGTCTGTTGCAGCAGATTTTGAGTTGTGTTCACAAAATTGATAATCAAGTCACAAGTCTCATCTTTCGTTCGGAGGAACTTTGTCCACGTGTAGCGAGAATAGTCATCTATAATAACTAGGACATACTTTCTTCCATTGATACTCTGAGTCTGCATCGGACCACAGAGATCCATGTGAAATAGTTCCAATGGTCGAGAAGTAGACGCAATTTGTTTGACGTGATGAGATGTTCGCTTCATTTTTCCTAGGTGACATGCCGAACAGTGATGCTCCTTTTGTATTAGTATAGTTGGAAGACCGTGAACCAACTTTTTCATAGAAAGGCACTGGAGAGCTTTCATATTCAGGTGAGACAGTCGTTGATGCCATAAGCTGTTCCTCTGTAAATCAGTCTGAGAAATGAGGCATACAGCTGTCGAGGGCCGCAAAGATGTTAGGTTGATCATGTAAATATTGGATCTCCGAAGTCCTTGAAGGAGTTCTGTCCTGACTATCCAAAATTCTGCACCGGTCAGCATGGAAGACCACCTGGAAGCCTTTGTCACAGAATTGGCCTATGCTGAACAAGTTATGGCGGAGGCCTTCGACGTATGAGACATCTTTGATGGTCAGATTCTTCTGATGATATCCCCAAGTCCTAGAATCGGGGCTGAGTCGTTGTTCCCAAATCTGACTTTGCCGTTTGGTCGGTCTTTGTAGTTGCTCAGCAGCTCTTGATTACCAGTCATGTGTGTGGAGCAACCAGAGTCGAGGTACCACAAATGATGGATCTGCAAAAACAATTTAGAGAGCTTTAGGTACCCACTTAAGCATGGGTCCTCTCGGATTAGCAGATTTTGTTTTTGGTTCAGATATGACTCTTAAATCTATTTTTGGAAGAGTCTTAATAACTCATTGCACTTTTGAAAAAGTGGGTTTGGGTTTTGCCTCTATAGGAGACTTGGCCCTTTTGGCTTTCGTCGTCCTAGGCGGAGATTTAGGAACCATTTGGGTTGAACCTTATAGGGAAGGTTAATTTCCGCACGTACAAATGCTTTGGAGGGTTTGACTGAGGAAAAGATCTTTTCTTGTGATAGTCTCCTAAGGTGCTTGGGGGATTTAATTTTTACGGGATACCTTAGGTGAGTACATTCATGTACGGTGCCATAAGCTTTCTTTATGGCCGGATCTTGTTTCCTACGAGTCTTCCTTGTGGCATTTGTTTCAGAATGATTAATTTTTGACGTAGAGCCTATTTCGAAGTTGGTGCTTCTAAAGGTGATCGGCTGAAGTGAATAAGTAGAAACAACTATCTTAAAAGTGGAAATAGCTCTTTTATTTCTACGAGTGTCTTTTATTGTAACAGAAGGAGTAGCATGTTCAGAAACATTTAAATCTAATGGCTCCTTCTTAATCTTAGTGCTAGACACTCTCGCCTTTGTTTTTAGTGCTGACGCTACGCTCCCTGTAGACGTAGGTAAAGCAAATTAGTCATAGCACTTTTAACAGAATTATTTTTACAATATTTATCTTTCAAAGGCGATTTTTCATTTTTCACGCTTTTTGTAATAGCGTGAGAGGTAGTTTGGGAGGACGAGGAAGCCTTGGGATTTCCATCTCCTTAAAGAATTTTTTCTTTTCAGCTTCGAAATTCTCTCGTTCTTTTTCTAACTTTGCATGTGACTCCTCTATCTGTTTTTATGATAGGGGGTTTGTAGAGAGAATTTTTATAATTAATGGTTTTAACTTCCTCGTGGTGTGTTCGAGAGTCAGGAGCAAGAACTTGTACTAAATCTGAGACATGTGTTAAAGATGATTGCATATTTCTGTCTCTATCATTTAGTGCTGTGTAGTCAAAGGGGATTTCTGGACCATGTGGACCTTGTCTAATAGATGAATCGAAAGTATTTTCATAAGACGATTCAGTAAAATTTCTAAGAGAGGTTATTCCTAAGCCCATGTGTTTAACATCGTATATTTCTTTCTTTTGTAAAACACACGGGTTAGTGAATCCTATGCCTTCTATAGGATTATAGAACTCGATATCCTTGGGCTTGTTCAAAAATATCGTCTGTTCGGATTGTCCCCTACGCGTAACTATATCGTCTAATTTTTTTACTTTGGCATATAGTTTCTTGCGTTCCTCACCTAGGAGAGCATAATTATTTTCCACGGTTAGTTTAGCGGCTTGACAGGCATCGAAATCCTTACTAAGCTCACTAATCTTAGCATTCGATGTTTCTAATTGAGCTTCTAAGTTAGTGATCTTAGATGTAGCTTCGGTTATCCTACAATTTAAAATGGCTTTCTCGTTGAGAATTCTAACCAAGCAATTGTAGTTATTTGCTAGCCTATCTTCTAATTCCTTAATCTTTTCGCTCTGTTGTCCTAGTTGAGGTTGACTAGTCTCTCTAGACTGTAGGCTCTTAGTAAGTTCATCTATTTTTGCTTAGAGCTCCTAAGTTCTTGTTCGAGACTATCTATCTTCTCCTGAGCTCTCTCAAGTTCGTTCTCTACTTCCTTTATACTTTTCTGCTCACGTTTCATGTTAGCATATTGCTTTTGATATGATTCTAACATGGTCAATAATGTGGAAGGAGTGACTACCTCATTTGAAGACGTGGACGCGTTGTCGTCGTCCGTACGAGTGGATGTTTCGGCGTCCAATTCGTTGTCGAGACGGGCCATGAGGGCTAAGTTCTCTTCTTCGGAGCTCGAAGTGTCCTCGAGCCATTGGTCCTGTTCGGCCATGAGAGCTACTCCAGCTTCTTTCTGTTTTGTCAATTGAAGCTTCCTGGAGTAGTAGTTTGCATCTCTTTTCTTCGGGAGAGTGCACTCGATGGCGAAGTGACCTGCTTTGCCACAGTTAAAGCATTTGTTAGTCTCTTTCGGATTCTTGACCTCGGAACTCTCCGGAGCACGTTCTTTGTTCTTGGAGCTTGTAGTCCGAAGTCTATTGGCTGAGGTTGAAGACTTCTTCTTGAAGTACTTCTTGCTCATCATTTGTCCAATGAGAGCTAACTGTTTTCCAAGGGCTTTCATGTTCGGCTCGATGTCGGAGTCCGATTCATCTTCCGACTCTGATGATGAAGCTGGCCTAACGATCTTATCCTTTCTTGATCTTGTGCTCCTCTTCTCCGAGACTAAGGCAACCGTGTCATCGGTTTGTTTTGCCTTTCTGCTCTTTGGTAATCTCGCGGATATCCTCCTCATGCTGAGCGAGATTATCGAACACGGCATGGACATCCAACTCCTCTAGATCTTTATTTTGTCGTATTTGAGTGGATATTTTCTTCCATTCCGTGGGCAGAGAAGATAGAAATCTTATGTTTGTCTCCATGTCTGTCTTCGTTATTTCTATCTTCCTCATTACATTGAGAAGAGTGAGGTATCGTTGGTAGATCTCGTTTAGACTCTCCTCCGGCTTTGCTTTGAATGAGTCGTAAGCAGTGAGAATGTTCGCCTTCTTGACCTTTATGCCAACTTCCGTCCTTTGCATCATCATATGCAGCTCATCCCACATCCCTTTGGCCGATGTAAGGCTGTCGATTTGTCTGTATATATCGTTGGGGATGCCCTGCATAAGGGTATTCATGGCTACTAGATCAGCCTTAGCTCGAGCTCTTTCCTCCAGAGAGTATTCTCTAGGCTCCTTTAGTCGCCTAGAGGCTGGAATTGCTGGAGTAGCTGTTTCGTCCCGGGTACATGAACCCAGAACTGTGCCGGTCCCTCTTCAAGGGACTTCAGTAGATTTTTGGCTTGATCCTTTAGAGCGATGAAATTCAGAAAGCGGCTTCTCCACACTGTGTATTCGCCTCTTTGCAAGATGGGCTGACGGTTGTCATTTCCGAGTGACTATGCATCCATGTTTGTATTGTAGTCGAGTTGTTGAAGGATCTTCGTTAATTGTTTTGAAGGTTGAAGATGATGTAATGTGCTTCAGAAGTGACAAAATTCGTTAGTAGCGTTTGATTCGAAAATTAGATCGACAATTATTTTCGATTCAATCTTTAAAGTTTGATCGAAATTAATTCTGTCGAGATAGAATGTACTGAGTACTGTTCTTGTGCGAGAAATTTTGTCAGCGTGATATTTTACGAGCGAGATAAATTGCTCAAAATCATTCGGTCGAGAAAAATTTCTTGATCGTGAATTTATTTCGATCGTAAAGAAACAGTACGTTAGTAAGTTTCTCGACAAGTCAAAATAAATCTGTTGACTAGAAAAATTTCTCGCGTGTAAATGATTTCGCCTGGTTAAAAGTTAAAAGGTTTGACTGAAAAAGTTTTTCGAGTGAAAGTTTTTACGCATGCAAAGTCAAAATAAGTCTCTCTCGAAAAAGTTTTTCGCTGTATAATGCTCGAGAAATATTTCTAAATAAAATCGTTTCTGCTGATGACGATTCTGGCGCTGACTTCGTATTCTGACCGAGAAAAATTCTCGCTAAGTTTATCGATCGAGAAACTAATTCGATCGCAAAACTTAGCGAGAAAAATTTGAGCAATCGAGAAAAATTCACAGAATACGATTAACACAAATTCGAGCAAAAACAAAGAATCAGATAGTGAAGTTTGAGGTAATTGGTCGCAATCAAGTACTAATCACGCACGAACAAGCAATTAAACACGTTATGAAGCAAAATATATCGAATTTGATCAAAATCAGAACGTGTTCTTCATGTTCTTCGCAAACAGTAACACGCAGAAGCAATTCAATCCTAAAAATCGATGTTTAAACTGCTACAGAACTGATCGCAATGATGATCTAACACTTAAACAAGCACAGAAACACCAAATTCAAGTCATAAGCTATTGGATCGAAAAAGATTTTCGCGCCAAACCTGTTCTTCGATGAACAGTATCTAGAAAATAATTTTCGATCTAATTCTATAGAAGATATTCTAAATGAGGAGATTTCAAGGACTCGAGGACTCTTTCATTTGCAAGATGAAGACAACCCGTGCTATATTGGAAATTGAATACAAAGGGGGAGATTGTTGGAACTATTTAATTGAATTCAATTAATATAGTTGTCTTAGTCTTGCTATGCAAATTAGTAGACTTGGGCTAAATTGTAATTAGTCATTTTGTAGGACTACTTGTGTAAATATACCACGAGGTGGTATATATAAGTGAACTCCTTAGAAGGTAAGGAGTGCGTTGTACAAGGGAATTCGGATCGAAAAATAGAATTGAAAATTTAGAGAGAAGATTTTCGCCTCCCTTGAGTGCTTTCAACGTTGCTTCTCTCCCAAGCTTTCTTCGTAAGCAAATCTCAATCGTAAGCTCTCGAATTTCTTAGATTTGCTATTCAATTCTTAGTAATTCGATCTAGGTTGGATATCTGGGGTTCTAACACACAACAAGACAACGTTTCCGATGATCAAGAAGAGGCTAAAGAATGGCTTTTTATGGCGATGCCCGAAGCAAAAAATGAGCAAGCTTGGCTCATTGATAGTGGTTGCACGAGCCATATGTGTAAAGACGAAAGGATGTTTTCAAGCTTGAACAAATCCATCAAGACGAAGGTTCGACTAGGAAATGGCAAGGTCATTCAAGCCGAAGGGAAGGGATCGATACCGGTCAAAACAAAACGAGGTACAAAGTATATTCCCGATGTTCTCTTTGTTCCTCATTTAACTCAAAATCTTTTCAGTGTTTAAAAATGATGGAAAGAGGATACTCTCTTCTATTCAAAGACAACGCATGTGTTGTCTATGATCCGAATAATGTGATGTTGGCAAAGGTGGCTATGATGGGAAAAAGCTTTCATTTGAAGTTCAGTGCTATATATGAAGAAGTTAACTATGTTTCACATGATGAAGACGATTCACCTCTCGACTCGTCTATGGCGTATGAAAAATGTATGTATGCTATGTTGGAAACTTCCTCGCTAAAAGAAGTAACGAAGCATGATGAACGGGAACATGCGATGAAGGAGGAGATGGCGATGGACGGAAATTTTCAGATTCGACGTTTGGCTCTCAATCCTTTAAAGAAGTCTAAAATGAGGAGGAGCACGCCGAAGCCAAAGCTTGCCGTTCACGATGAAGCCGCTGCAAATGTAGAAACCGTCGAAATCAAGTTCCATGCTATTCGACGAGCTAAAGACGATGATAAGGTGAAATTCGATCATTGTCGTTTCGATGGTCAATATGCTATGTTGAAGAAGTCCTTGGCTAAAGGAAGAATCAAATAGATAAGAGTCATTTAGGCATCATTAAGGAAAATATTAAAGAGGAGTGTTAAAATATTAATATATTCTAATATTTTCCTTAATGTCTAAATGATGATGATGTTGCTTTTGCAAAGTTAAGGTAGACCATGCTTTAATATGTGTTTGGCTAGAAAAGCATGGTCCAAGTTGAATAATGTTGAATGTCTTTGTCACCATGCTTTGTTATGTGTTAGAGTAGACAAAGCATGGTTTATGGTTGAAACTTTATTCATATATTGTCTATATAAGTTATGTATCAAGTATGAATATATGAATGAAAAACCATATGTATGAATGAATGTAAGATGATGTTCTAAGTTAAAATGAGTTGCCACTTATTCCTCCCTTCATTTCCCTTCTCTGCTTACAAGCTTCAACACCTCTCATATGTTCATAAACAGATGGGCTGAATTGTTGATGAAGAGAATGAATTGTTTGAAATAATATGGTTCGTTCAAAGGCAAGAAACGATGTGAAGGCTCAGGTTAAAAAGGTACTTCTCCACCTATAAAAGTGTTATTGAGTTTTTTTTTTTTCAGAAACATAGCTTTTTCATTAGTGTCAAAAAGAATTTACAAGGCTTGATAGCCGAAGGACCTTCTGCTCACATACAACCAGGGCCGACTCATTATAATATGAGGCCTAAAGCAAAATTTTTCGATGGGGCCTTTTTTATTGAAAATAAATAAATATTATATATTAACAAAATTTTTTAGGTGTCAATATCTCACAATAACCCTCCTTTTGTCCGGGTTTGGGACCGACAGCTATAAAATTTGAAATTTATAGAAGGCGGAGTTAAAAATTTTGAATATTTTTTAGTGAAAAACTTAAAAAAAACCAATTACAAGAAATTTGTTCTTCTAGCTTTTCTTGATGCAAAATCTTTTATAAAATTCTCATAATCAATCTTCTCAGCCAACTCATTTTCTATTGATAAAATAGCTAATCTATTTAATCTTTCTTGTGAAATTGTTGATCGTAAGTAGTTTTTTATTATTTTTAATTTGGAAAAACTTCTTTCTGCGGAAGCAACAGTTACCGGAATCGTCAACATAATCCTATATGCAATATATACATTAGGAAAAGAATGTACCTTTTTAACATAGTTTATTAAATAAAATATAAAAAAAATACAAAGATAAAACCTGAATTATTTTGATGAGCTTCAGTTGTTGTTCGACTTGAGATTCGATGGAGCTTTTAGATAGATAAGATAATGAGACCGTTGAATATTATCAATAAGGGACATGGGCGATTTATTAATAGGCAAAAAAAGGCTAAAGTAAAGAAGTTGAAAAGACAAAAATAATTGAAGGAAAGATGAAAAATCAGGCAGTTGAAAAGGCAAAAAAGAAAAGATAAAATACAAGTTTAATTAAAGGAAAAATAATAGATATATTTGTAGTATTGGGCTCGGGCTTAATAATTTTTTTTTCACACTATAACACTACTAAACTAAAGGATGGGGCCCTAAAAAATGTTGGGGCCTAAAACCCATGCTTGAGTGGCTTTACCCAATAGCTGGGCCTGCATATAACACAGATAGGCAAAGACTCTCCTGAGTAGAGAACTCAAAAAATTGAAAACTTCAAAAACAAGAAAACTACTACTAAGCAAGCGAAGAGGACTGCTTCTGATTTTAAAACTCCCATCACAATCTGACAAAAAATGTAGACCCTGCATTGGTTTTTCACACCCTACATCCAGCCTCCGACAAAATGCAACCAATCAAAACACCATCTGATTAATCTGATTATGGTAGTCTAGAAATTCAGCCCACTCAACGCCCGCCAACTCAATAATTGTCCGTTCATCTCTCCATTCACCTTTAAAAATCCAAAGATTACTATGGGTCTTCCACATCATCCAAAGGATATAAACCGATAGTTGGACTCGATGTTGGTAAATTCCCTTTCTAGGTCGAGAACACGCAAGTCCCCACCAATCTTTAAAACTTCCCAAACCAGACCCCAAGCAGTTCCAGGAGACAGGTGCCATCTTCCAAGTGGTGCAGGCTCTTGAACAGTGAAAAAAACAAATGCTCATGGACTCTTCCTTATCCCCACAAACCGAGCAAATAGTATCAAGATGTACCCCTCGCTTTTCAGATTGAGTTTGGTTGCAAGGACATCATGAACACACCTCAACATAAAGTGTTTCAGCTTATCTTTAATTTTCAGCTTCCACACATTCGTCGAGGTAAACATTATCCTCGACGAATTGCCGAATAAATCCGCAAACTTGTTGATGATCTGAAGCCCATTCTTCATCAGTCTTAGATTATGGCTTCTCAGATGCAAACAAGGTAAGTGCAGATTCTTCACAAACAGCAAATCCGTCATCTTGCACTTCCAGATATGATAATTGGTGCCATTCAGTAACGCCATTCTACTCGTAATGCCTCCTCACTCAAGCAAGTCGATAACGATTGAACGAAACCCTTGGCTCTGATACAACTTGATGGAAAAAGAAACGCCAAACAATAATCTGTCACACGATTATAAGATCAGCGGAATAAGCTTTTCCCCACTTGCAAGAATCTGAAATAGGAATATTTGGTTAACAGCAAAGCATGATTATGAATCACACAAGAGACACCGATTTTAATGTGGAAATCCCTGAAATCAAGGGCAAAAACAACGGGTCTTTCCAACCACCAAAGAAAGCTCCTCTATGACCAAAGGAGTACAGAGAGAGTTACAATTGAGTGCTAACACAAGCACAATTCAACGAATCAACCCGAAAGCGACAGCTTTAACATGAGAGACAAAATCGAAAACACCCTCACAAAGAACAGCCACTATACGAGCCCAATATCTCAAGCCTCTGACAACGAGATTAAAATATGACTAGTGGATTTGAAGAGCCACGAGTTATGAACCTGCTGACCAAATCTCAGCCCGATTCGACGGTGGACGAATCCACAATGATCAGATCTCTAATGCTACGCAAACCGTGACGTGATTGCTTTTATCTCTTTTAATCTTTTTGAATTTGTTGATTCTTTCTCCTTAACCTCTCTTCTCGCCACCAACAATGATCTCACTACTTATATTTATGAGTAGCCAAGTGGGCTTACGTTTTTGGGCCTTTCTCCATATAAGACGGGAGCCCAACCCAACAGTTTTTTTTCTCCTTTGTGGAACTTTATTCCTCCTTTTGGAGGTATATTAGCCCTATTGGATCTTGAATCGTTACTAGGGGCCTTCACCGGCTATTTAGCTGCTTGCACTTTTTTAATGAATGGAAAAAGAAAAAAATAAATTTAAGTGGAATTGAACTCATTAGCGATATCATGTTTCTTCATTTGAGCTATCCTTTTGGACAAGATACGTTGTCCAATTAAAGTGGATATATACAACTAATCTGTCTATAAACCCTAGTTAGTACTTTAAAGTGGATATACACAACTAATCTGTCTATAAACCACAATGTGAATAGCCCGAAGGACCTGATATTCATGTCACATGTGAAGCAACAGCAGAGAGCTATGTAAGGTAATATAACCTTGTTTGGTGTGTTTATGAATGTCCCAAGAGCCGTGTCTACGGCAACGGGCCTCATTACTTATATGTAATAAATGAAATTACTTGTTTGTTCATGACCGTCTATTTATTATATAAGTTTGGGCCCAACTTTGGAGAGGGCCCAAACTTATATATATATATATATATATATATATATAATAAGTTGTTAAGTTTAAATTAAATAAAAAAACAAAATCGAATTATAAAAAGCTGAAAATGTTAATGGTTATAGTTGGGCCTTAAAGTTAATAAACAAGCCCAAATTTTATTATTTATTAAAAATTCAGCCCCAAGCAATACATATTATATATATTTTTTATGTAAGGAGAAGAAGACTGACGTGATTTGTTCTTGCAATAGTCAAAATTCAATTGTCAAATGATTTCTTTTCGAGTAGAGTTTTATCAATATTTTTGCCTCCAAATCATCTAGACGAATACTATTGTTGATGTATAAAATGGGGGGGGGGGGTGCATTAGGCTAAAAAATTTATTGGCTTGTTCTTCTTTGAAAAATACTTTTCTTTAAGAAGATAATCGCAGAGTGAGTTATATCCCTGAATGTAGTAAGAGTATCAACGTTATCTCCCTAACCTTGTTTCACAAAATATCACGTTATTTTCTGAAAACGTTCCAATGATATAAACCATGTTCCAATGATTTTTATACAGGTTATATCCCCAACTGGGGTTTAATCCTGTCCTTGGGGTGTGATCTCCCCAAGATTTCCAATCAATCACTAAGTATTACCGGTTATGGTTACAAAATGAACGATCCTTACACAAGCGAAGCACTTTGGAAACTTGATCTCCACTTAGGCTGCCGCACGCCAAGTTTCGTTCCACGTCATTTTCCTAGGAAACCTATTCCTCGAATGGACACAGCTTGCTACCGAAGGGCCACAGAATCCACCAAATTTATCACTACACGTGCGGAAGACTCCAACCGTGCTCCTTTTGTTCATTCAACATGTCCGAAGACACAACGCGTCCGAAGACTAGGGTTTTTAGGATAGGGTGTGCTAATGATCGCTCAAAGGGTACATAATTCGCAAATGAAAGCTCAACACAAACTACGAATTAAGCGCAAATTAACGCTCAATCACTCTAAGGGATTCGTTTGCTTGTGTGTTCGTTTTTGTACCCTTCAACGTGAATTGTTTTTCTTCTATATAGACCCATGAAAAGCTTCTACACTTCACAAGGAAAGTTAAGGACATAATATGCAAGAAAGCTCAATATAACGTGCATTAACTCAAGGAATCATGCCAAGAATAAACCAATTAAGCTCAACGGTCATGCATGAATTCTTACCATAAATACCACAGTCTTACTTTCCTTTCGTGGTAATCTCATCCGTTGTCACGACATTCCATGTATAGTTCCACTCAGAATGTTATCAATAGTAAGCTCAATCAACTGATTCTTTCCTAAAATATGATAGCCAATTCGCACAAGAAAAGATTTGATCTACCGAGTATAAGGTAAAGACAGACTTTCCATGCATGGTGATCTCATCCGATTTCAATACATTCCATAAATAGACTCAATCACCATATTACCACGTATAAGTCCAACCAAATAATCTCTTTCCAAAATATAAATCCTAAGTCGCATAAGGAAAGGTAGATCATTGATTCACTAATTTAAAAGTCAAATAATATTGCACTCAACGGACATCTCATAATATTCTTTCCTAAAATAGATCAATCCCATATAAGCACTCAATCAGAATATGTTTTCTATATATAGCATAGTCATATCCGGGTGATCACAGTGATATTCTTTCCTAAAATAACTCAATCACGTGTACAGCTCGCATATAACTTAACAGAATATATTTTCCATATATAGCACACAGTGAGATTCCATTCATACGATAACCAGGTGATCATATCAATATTCCAGTTAAGCATAAGATCACATATATTCGATTTTCTTAACGATTTAAATCGTATTGAAACACTTAATCGAATATTTCACATACTTAAACATCATAAGTCATACATATCGAGTTTTCTAAATTGTACCCCCATAATACATGATTACTTGGAATAATCAAAACTCTCATAATCATTTGGACCAAAAAGGTCTACAATCTCCCCCTTTTTGATGATGACAAGTAATTAATGCCTATCTTAAGCATACGAGTACACTCGATATGAAACCATTTTAGCACATAGCATGTTTAAGTATAAAAGCATGCGACATATGATCAGAGCAAATTAATTTACCAAATTTTAAAGCATGCTCCCCCTGTCTAATTGCTAATATCCTATGTAAGCACAGCAGCAAAAACATTTAGCAATTACCAGGTGATATCATACGAAATGTCACAAGTCACCATGGAATGTCGCAAAATTTCAGATCATATCAATTTGCTCCCCCTGCCTATGTGCGGAATTCCTTAATCCTTAACAAATCACAAACTCAAGCACAAAGAGATTAAGACATAAGCATATAAAAGCAAGCCGATAGTATTAATCACGTTCCAAGATAACTAATGGCCAAAAAACTGAACGACCCAAACCAAAACACGACATTAATTGCCCAAAATTCTCCCCCTTCAACATCAAAAAAGAGGGATCCAAAACACCACCATCTTACCAAAACCTGCAACCAACCACAACCTACTAACCCAAAAACCAGCAAAATAAAAGAACTTAGTACTAAGCGCAGACGGGGACTAGGCATAAAAGAGCTAGGAGATCACCAGGTATTGAAGTTCTAATGGCTGGAATCGCTATCAGATGAGGCAGATGAGAAATTCAGAGCCGTGGAGACTCCTTCATAAACTTTTTAACTCTTTTAAAGTGTCGTGAGATCTCAGCAAACTACTTCATGTTATCATCTTTGATGCCCTTGATACCCCGCTTCAAATCAGTTATGGTTCCCTACTCGTCGTCGCTCTCTAGATAATTTTTCTTCCTGATTTCGAACGAGTGGCTTTCGGAGAGATTGGAATTTGATCAGAGCAGCCTTTTGCTTCTTGTCAGAGACAAATATGGCGCCTTCGATGTTCGTCACGATTGAGATCGAAGGATTGAGGAGCGTAATAATGAAGTGAAAGACTTGGGGTTGAATGAATTGAATAAAGAAGAGATTGGATGATTGGAAAGGCCGAAAACTTCTTGGATAAGAATGAAAATGATTTTGGAGAGATGTGATATCGATTAGACGTGAGGCAGATAAGGAAAAGATTTCAAAATTTGAATTTCAAAGATCATGGATGGATAAGGAAACTTCCCATTAGATGGAATTAAATGAAGATCAGTGGATATCTTGTGGACATTAAGGAAGGAAATAAGGACTTAAGATCAGAGTTCAAAGAAAATTTTGTCTGAAAATAGAAGTCCCGAAGAAAGTCTATTAAAAAAATAATCTCCCCATGAATGGAAGTGATTTGGATAGATAAGGAAGATTGAATCAAGAAAAAATATTAATAAAAATCAAGGGATAAAATCGAGGAGATCCTAAAGGATAAGATCAAAGAATACTAACGACTAACTTATCTAGTCACCTTTCCTATTTGAACTCAATAATTCCTAATTGGTCGCGAATATCACAAATCTATTCTCAATAAGGGGTTTCGTGAAGATATCTGCCAGTTGATCATTAGTTCCTACGAAGTTTACGCTGATATTCCCTTTCTGAACATGATCTCGAATAAAATGATGTTCCACCTCCATATGCTTAGTTCGAGAGTGGTGTACGGGATTCTTAGTGATACTAATGGCACTAGTATTATTACAGAACATAGGAATTTGGTCGACCTTAAACCGTAATCACTCAAGGTCTGTTTCATCCAAAGGATTTGTTGAGAACAACTTCCTAAGGCCATATATTCTGCTTCGGTTGTGGACAGGGCGACGATATTTTGTTTCCGACTGGACCAAGTTACAAGGGAATTCCCTGGTAATTGGCAAGTACCACTAGTGCTTTTCCTATATTCTCTACAACCGGCATAATCAGCGTCCGAGTATCCCATTAATGGGAATTCCTTGGAATTTGGATACCACATTCCAAATTTGATTGTTCCTTTCAAATATCTAAGTATTCGCTTGACTGCAGTCAAGTGAGATTCCCTAGGACTCGATTGATATCTAGAACATAAACCAGTAGCAAACATAATATTGGGTCTGCTTGCCGTAAGGTAGAGCAAACTTCCGATCATACCTCTATATTTAGTTTGGTCAAAGGGTATACCTTGTTCATCAGTGTCAATTTTGGCGGTCTGATGCATAGGCGTGGGAAGCACCTTGAAATCAGCCATTCCGAATTTTTCAAGTACCTCCTTCGTGTACTTCGTTTGAGATATAAATGTTCTCGTGTCCAATTGTTTGATTTGCAATCCAAGGAAGTATGCGAGTTCTCCCATTAGGCTCATCTCAAATTCCTGTTGCATAGACTTAGAAAAATTCTCGGAAAGAGTTGATGTCAGTGCTGCCAAATTTGATATCATCAGCGTATATATGCACAAGTAGTATGTGATTTCCATCGCATTTTATAAACAGAGTGTTATCTATTGTTCCTGCTGTAAAGCCAATGTCTAGTAAAAATCTACTCAATCTTTCATACCATGCCCTAGGGGCCAGTTTTAAACCATATAAAGCTTTGTTTAATTTGAAGACATGATTTGAACATTCTTCTTTTTCAAAACCGGGAGGTTGCTTGACAAAAACTTCCTCATTTATAAACCATTTAAAAATGAACTTTTCACGTCCATTTGAAAAAGCTTGAATCTTTTAAAGGATGCATATGCAAGTAAAACGCGTATTGACTCAAGCCTAGCTATGGGTGCAAAAGTTTCTTGAAAATCTATACCTTCTTCTTGGGAATAACCTTTGGCAACTAACCTGGCTTTGTTTCGTGTCACGTTACCGTTTTCGTCCAGTTTGTTGCGAAACACCCACTTGGTGCCTATTATGGACTTGTCGTTAGGTCTTTCCACAAGAGTCCACCCTTGGCTCTTTTCGAATTGTGCTAGCTCTACTTTCATGGCAATCACCCACGATTCGTCGTCAAGAGCTTCATCACTATCTTAGGTTCCATGGTTGATAATAGCACGTCATGTGATTCCTCAACAATATCATTTCTTGCAGTTGCTCTCGTTTTGATCCCTGAAGTGATATTCCCCATAACTTGTTCAGTGGGATGGCTGGAGGCATGTATGAATTTTCTACGCTGTTGTTCGTCTGAAGCCTCAGGTTCCTCTGACATAGCATCTAGTTCCAATGGAATTGCGTTCACTTCTTTGTCAGTAACCTGTATACCTGCAGGAGACACAACTATACCTTCCTCAGTAGCATCTGCATTAGGAAATTCATCAAATGTAACATGCACAGATTCTTGAACAGCTTCTTCCTATTATTAAACACTCAAAAAGCTTTGGAATGAAGGCTGTAACCTAGGAATATCCCTTCATCTACCTTGGAATCGAATTTTCCTTTCTTATCCCTATCATTCAAAATGAAATATTTGCAGCCAAATACATGGAAATATCCAGTGTTAGGGTTTTTATCGTTCCAAAGTTCATAGGAATTCTCTTAATAATCGATTAAGGAAAATCCTATTCGAGTCATAACAAGCCGTACTAACAGCTTCGGCCCCAAAAATGTTTTGGAGTATTATATTCGCTCCGCATAGTCCTAGCCATTTCTTGTAATACTCTATTTTTCCTCTTGACCACTCCATTCTGTTTAGGGGTAATAGGGGCTGAAAAATTATGACTATAACCAATTTAATCACAAAAAGATGCAAATGATTTACTATCAAATTCTAGACCATTATCACTTCTAATCTTACGGACCTTCATCACTTTCTCATTTTCTAGCTTCTTAATCAGTGGCGCAAGGTTATATAAGGCCTCACTTTTGTGCGCAAGAAATAAGACCCATGTGTACCTAGTATAGTCGTCTACGATAACAAAGGCATATCGTTTACCTTTCAATGATATAACCTGTACCGTACCAAAAGGTCAAGATGCAGCAGTTCCAGTGGTCTGGACGTAGATATCACATTCTTAGGTTTAAAGGACGTCTTGGTCTGTTTCCCCATTTGGCACGCTTTGCAAATTCTGTCCTTGGTGGCTTTCATATCTAGAATACCTCTCACCAATTCATTGCATGATATATGAGTCATCAGTTCCATGTTGGCATGTCCCAACCGTCTGTGCCATAACCATGTGATATCCTGCGTAACTGCTAGACACTTGACGTTCTGGTTAGCAATATCATCAAGAGTGATGCAGTAAATGTTACCATGCCTAGACGCACTAAACACAATCTCATCATCCTTTTTGAAAAAGCACTTGTCTTAAGCGAAAGCTACGGTATGTCCATCATCACATAATTGGCTAATGCTAATTAAATTATGTTCTATGTTCCTAACAAACCATACGTTATCTATAGTGATATTTAAATTGTTACCAACAGTACCAACTCCCACGATTTTGGCTTTTGCATCGTTAGCGTACGAAACGTATCCTCCATCCACCGCCTTCAGTGACACAAAATTACCTATATCACCTGTCATATGGCGGGAGCACCCGCTGTCGAGATACCACCTGCTTTTCTTGCTGGAATTCTTCCTTCGTACCTGTAGAACGAAGTACTCTTGTGAGGTACCCAATTTCTGTTGGGTCCTAACATGTTAGCGGGGAAATAACTTCTGTTAACATATGCGATATCATTATGCATAGACGGTGATCTCCTGTTAGAATCAGATAAAACAGTGGCATTTACAGGTGATTTCCTTGGTCACCAACATACTTAGCTTAGGCACAAAATGTTTAGCATGCTTTCCTTCAGTGGAATAACCTATCCCTGACCTACGAATGTTCCTAGGAGTACTTAAAGCATCTCTAGGTTCTGCTTACCCTCAAGGAGTCTATCAACTTTCTATTTTTCTCTTGTTGACCTTTTTGGTCGTACACTGTATTTGAGTTTTGATGATTCCATGTACTTAAGATGAGATAGGCACTACAAATTTAGCAATTCGAAATATGTACGTATCATGTTCTTGTATTTGTGTGAATTGCTTCTTGACACTGTGATTCCATTGAAACATGACTTATGTGATACCACTGTGATTATGGATTCCACCGTCATGATATCATTGTTACGTAATTTTGGAAAGTATGAGTAAATCGAATGATAAGTGACTTTGATCTTTTTTGGAAAATAACGTGATTAATGCTTGATGTGCTGTGCTATGCAAATTGCAGTATGGATTATGCATTAATTTGATAAAGGGTAAATATGATATACATGGTAATGATATTAGTGCTGGAATCTGTCTATATATGGAATGAGATCTTCTATATCATTGAATGCGCTAATTATGGATATTATATACAAAGCATATAATTGCATGAATGTTATCCGTTTTTAAGAAATGCTGAAATAGGAATTATATGATGCATTTAATTCGTGCTTATCTGTTTAAGTTATTGCACTTGTGCTATACATGGAAAGGATATATGCTATACATGGAAAACACGTCATCCACTGGAACATGTCTATCTTTAGGAAGAAATCATGCAGATATCATTACCAATTGCATCTAAAATGTTAAAGTCAAACGAATTCTTTCCCTGTGCGAACATGGTATTTATTTGTATGGAAATTCGTGATTTATGTGCTGCATAATTGATAAGATGCTGAGTGGAACCATTTATGGTATCTGCCTATATGGTAAGGAAAAGGTATTTAGAGTAAGATTTCATGCAAATTAATGAATATGACCGTTGTGATGCTTAGAGCTTAATTTGGCATGATAATGGATGATGTGCTGAACTGGTGATTGCGATTGACATTCCATATGAAGTGTGTGATACTAACAGGATATATAAGTCAACACTTCTACATCGGGTGCAGATAACGAACGAACATACACGAGATAGCAAGAACAGAGATTTGAATAAGAGCGTTTGATTTGCGAATTTTTACTCTCTGTTTTGTGCCTTTGTGCTTTCGTTTTGCGATTGTTGAGTGCACCCTAAGCTAGAAAAACTACCATCCCAATCTGAGTGTGAGTGAGCCTCACAAGGAGACAAGAGTGAAGCGTGCCTTTCGTGAATGGAGGATTTGAGATCCAGCTGATCTTCGGGAGCGAGCTGTTTCCAATCGGAGAATAGGGATTCTCAGGAAACGACGTGGAACGAAACTCGGCGTTAGGCACCCTAGCTGGGACTAGTGTTCATCTTGGTCTTGGTTGTGTAAGGGCGATCAGTCACGTCTGTAATCAGCTACGGTAACATAGTGAATTTATCAAACTCTTGAGGAGCAAACCTCAAGGAGAGGACTAAACCCCACTTGGGGATATAACCTCTATAAATCCAGGTGTTATTTACTTTTCTGTTCACTTGCACTCACGAAGATTCACTCGACCAACAGTTAAGGGAATAACCATCATAACATCTTAATTCCGTTGCTCTCTTTTAAAAGACACACTGGATAAAAGAAGCAAAAAGTTTTAATTGCCTAATTCACCCCCCTCTTAGGCACATATTTTACTTCATCTCTATCTAAGGAGTTCCTAAGTTCTACGATATCTCTGGATAAGTCACTGTTTTTCTTTCTGTTTTCTCACAGTCACATGGAATTCCCTCTTTCTTAGCAGTAACTAACTCTCCTTTCAAACATGAGATCTGTAGATCAGCATCATGTTTTTCCTTAGCTAGTTCATCTCGCTGCCTTATCAGTTCCTTATTCAAGGAATTTAGTGACTTAATCTTTCTCTTTGCTTTTTGAGGTATCCACACAATTCTTCCTTACTTTCTTCTATATCAGAAATAGATGAGTAACTTTCATAACCATTGTTATATAAACTGTTTAGGATATGAATTTTATCAATGGAGGAAGAACGATACCTGATCTTCATCAGCCATATAAGAGTGATCCTAGTCCTCGCTTTGTTCCATTTCAGAGTCGTTAGATTCTGTCACCATGGCCTTCTGCTTTCTTGGTTTCTCGTCATTAATTGTTGGGCATTCATGTGCATAGTGGCCTGGTTTGTTGCATCGGAAACATTTTTGAACTTTCTTCCCGGCCGAAGAGATTCCCTTGTTTTTGTTCTGGAATTTGCTGGAGTTATCTATGAACCTCTTTTTCTGTTTGAATCTTTCGAATCCCTTTGTAAGCATGGCTAGGTCTTTCATCAAACTCTGTTTTTCGTCGTCAGAATCAGATTCTTCTTAGTTGGATCTAAACGCCATAGACTTCTGATTTTTGTGCTGCGAGTTTTCGTTCATTGATGTTTGAATCATTTCTTAGGAGATAAGAGAGCCAATTAATTTAGAGATGCTAAGTGCTTCCAAATCCTTTGTTTCGTAGATGGCAGTAACATTGGCATTCAATTCTCGTGGCAGTGATCTCAGTATCTTTCTGACTTGTTCACTGTCGGGGACCTTCTTTCCGAGAGAGAACATTTGGTTGATGATTCTCATGAACCTTGCATACATCTGGCTTATATTTTCGTCAGATTCCATTGAGAACAGTTCGTACTGATGAGTGAGCAGAGCCAATCTTTCTTGAACAACTCGTTGAGTTCCTTCATGAGTAACTTGGAGCATATCCCACATAGCTTTGCCGATGAGCAGGAACTAACCCGAATGTATTCTTCCCGTGTGAGTGCGCCAGCGAGCATATTTTTCGCCTTTGCGTTTCGCGTGATTCCCTCTGGTCATCAGCATCGTAATCTTTGGCGTCCTTTGGGTTCCATCGATTTTGTTAGCCGTGTATGGTCCATTGATGATTGTCTCCCAAAGATCGTAGTCGAGAGCGATCAGAAACTCGATCATACGATTCTTCCACACAGCGTAGTTCGTTCCATCAAAGAGAGGCGACCTAGAGTGGGATTGACCCTCTGCACATACATCAACACTCGAAAAAGCCATTAGATCTTAACTCAGGCGTGTTAGGCTTTCGTTGAGTAACCTTGCTCTGATACCAAATGAAGTATAAAATATGCCTAAGAGGGGGGCGGAGGGGGGTGAATTAGGCTATAAAAAATCATTGGCTTGTTCTTCATTGAAAAATACTTATCTTTAAGAAGATAATCGCAGAGTGAGTTATATCCCTGAATGCAGTAAGAGTATCAAGATTTTTATACAGGTTATATCCCCCCAAGATTTCCAATCAATCACTGAGTATTACCGGTTATGGTTACAAAATGATCGATCCTTACATAATTGAAGTACTTTGGAAACTAGACCTCCACCTAGGCTGCCTCACGCCAAGTTTCATTCCACGTCATTTTTCTAGGAAATCTATTCCCCGACTGGACACAGCTCGCTACAGAAGGGCCACCGAATCAACCAAAATCGTTCCTCCACGTGCGGAAGACTTCAACCGTGCTCCTTTGTGCATTCAACATGTCCGAAGACACAACACGTCCGAAGACTAGGGTTTTAGGATAGGGTGTTGCTAATGATCACTCAAAGGGTACAGAATTCGCAAATGAAAGCTCAACGCAAACTATGAATTAATCGCAAGTTAACGCTCAATCACTCTAAGGGATTCGTTTGCTTGTGTGTTCGTTTTTGTACCCTTCAACGTGAAGTGTTTTTCTTCTATACAGACCCATGAAAAGCTTCTACACTTCACAAGGAAAGTTAAGCACATAATATGCAAGAGAAAGCTCAATAATCACGTGCATTAACTCAAGGAATCATGCCAAGATTAAACCAATTAAGCTCATCGGTCATGTATGAATTCTTACCATAAATACCACAGTCTTACTTTCCTTCCGTTGTAATCTCATCCGTTGTCACCACATTCCATATATAGTTTTACTCAGCATGTTATCAATAGTAAGCTCGATCAACTGATTTCTTTCCTAAAATATGATAGCCAATTCGCACAAGAAAAGATTTGATCTACTAAGTATAAGGTAAAGACAAACTTTCCATGCATGGTGAACTCATCCGATTTCAATACGTTCCATAATTCAATCAGCAGTCCAATCAATTAATCACTTTCCAAAATATCCTAAGCCGCATAAGGAAAGGTAGATCATTGATTCACTGATTTAAAAGTCAAATAATATTGCACTCAACGGATATCTCATAATATTCTTTCCTAAAATAGATCAATCACATGTAAGCACTCAATCAGAATATCTTTTCCATATATAGCATAGTCATATCCGGGTGATCACAGTGATATTCTTTCCTAAAATAACTCAATCACGTGTACAGCTCCCATATAACTTAACAGAATATATTTTCCATATATACCACACAGTGAGATTCCATTCATATGATAACCAAGTGATCACATCAATATTCCAGTTAAGCATAAGATCACATATATTTGTATAATTAAGTATTTTTATCGAACATTGTGGAATATAATTGTTGTACTCATTTATTTAAGTTATATTTACTGTTTAAATTTTACGCTGTTGGATATCTCAATCTAAGCCCCACAAAGAAAATAAGAAAAATAATAAAGTGAAAAGAAGCAAGCATGGTAGAGAGTCAAGGAAAATCTTTTTCAAGGCTGCGCACACACGAAGGAAAATACAGAAAAAAAAACGAAGGAAGAAATATTACAGCCGCCAAACGAGATATGCGCGTGATGTGCATTTAACTCATAGTGGCCTCTTGCACTATAGATATGCATGTATGTACGAAGTAGAAAAGTTGGGAAGTGAGTGGAGAAAAAGAAAAGGCACCGAGTGCCATGTGAGAGTGGGAGTTAATGTACTTTTGAGTGAATAGAAAAGAGTGAGGGGGTGAGAGCAAAAATTACGTGTGACTAGGGATGTCAATATTTTCGTACCCTACCCATACCTGCACGATTCTACCCGCTAATAACGGGTATGGGTATATTAAATTAAATATAATTGGGTATGGATCATGCCCAAGCCCAATAAAATTAAAATTAATAATGGGTTTACCTATTTACCCTCTTACTAAAGTTAAGCCCAATTATAAAAATGAAGCCCAGTATTTGAATCCCAAATAAATCATTTAACCCTAAATTACAGACCGTTCCTCCCCAACTCGTTTCTATTTCCCCAAATTACAGACGATTCAGCTGAAGAACCTCAACTTAACCGGGAATTTGCCGCAGACCATTGCCAATCTGACCGAGCTACAAGATTTTGAGGTACAATTTAGTGGTCCGTTGCCTAGTTTTTCGGGTCTACGCAAGCTTGAGATGATTATTGTGAGTAATAACAACTTTACCTCTGTGCCCTCTGATTTTTCATGTAGAAATGCCCGATGATTCAGATTTTTTCTGATCGTATTGAGGTTGAGTGCGCAGATTGAGAACCTCTTTAATTTTTTCTTTTTCTCTTTAATTTTATTTAATGGTTGATGGTGAAAATTTTTGAAGAAAGAACCCTTGAAACGTTCAATTTTGACACATCTACCAATGTGTGTATAATTAAAAACTTCAAGCAAGCATGTTCTTTGGCTTTAATGTTAGTGATGGTGTATATTATTGTTAGTGATACTGCTTTAATCTTTATATATATTCATCTCATGTGGTCAATCATATTTCTTGTTTCTTCCCTTTGCAGTTTTGGGCTTGCTTTATCTTCATATGATTTTGAGCTTGTTTAGTTATTGTTCGTTGGCTTTGTTGCTCGGTTTGATTTCTGGTCCAAAGATGATACGAAGTTCCCTATTAGATAGTCATTTCAATGGTTCTAGGAATTCAACATTTGGCCATGTTATATATTCTTTTTGTTCATGTAGCACTTATATTAGATTTGTGGGTTTACTGTGATAGATTATGACGTGGGCAGACCACACTCAAACTCAACAAGAAACTCGTTTTGAAGATGTCGAAATAGAAGAAAGTGAAACACAAGAGTCATCCTCTAAGAGTAAGAGGATTAGGAAGGCAATTTCAATTATTTGGGATATTTTGTTAAAATTCATGTGGATGGTGAAGTCAAGGCAAAATGTAAGTATTGTGATTCTACGCTTTCTTGTGCACGAAGTAGTGGAACTACACATCTTAGAAAGCATATGGAAAATACTTGCACGGGTAGACATTTGAAGCTGACAAAGGGAAATATTAAAGTGGACGGGTCAACTATTGTAGAGCCTTTTGATGAAGATATTTCCAAAAGCGAGTTGGTAAATATGATAGTGATGCATGAATATCCTTCATCAATGGTAGAGCATATTGGCTTTCGGAGATATTGTAAGAGCCTCAACCCCTCGTTTAGAATAATGTCTAGTAATACTTTGAAGAATAATATTTTGAAGATATTCGAAATAGAAAAAGTTACACTCAAAGACTTAGTTGAGCATAATTCCGGAAGAGTTGCCATCACCACGGACATGTGGACTTCCAACCAAAGAAAAGGTTACATGGCAATTACTTCTCACTTTATCAACGAGGAATGGATCATAAGAAGTAGGCTATTGAAGTTTTCTTATGTGCCGTGTCCTCATACGAGTCATGTTCTTACAAATCTCATTATGGATAGTTTATCCCAATATGGAATTGAAAATAAGATTTCATCCATAGTCGTTGACAATTGTAGCACAAATGATGCAATGTTGACTTCTTTGCTTGAAAAGCTTGAGAGTAGGGAGCTACGTGGGCAATTCTTGCATACAAGGTGTAGTACTCACATTTTGAACTTGGTTGTCAAGGAAGGGTTAAGTCAAATTGGGCATGTGATTGCAACCGTTAGGGAATGTGTATCTTTTTGGATGTTAACGCCGAAAAGGATTGAAAAATTTGAAGATGCTTGCCATGCATACAAGTTGCCCACCAAAAGGTTAGTTCTTGATTGTGAATCTCGATGGAACTCCACTTATCTCATGCTTAGAGCTGCGATTCCTTATAAGGATGTATTTCAAAGGGTTAAGAGGTTCAATAAGAACCTGAAATTTGTTGCTCCTTCTGATGATGATTGGAGAATAACTACAATCATTTGTGAGAGCTTGAGAAGTTTTATAAGACTACTAATCTTTTCTCGGGTAGGAATTATCCTACTATAAACTTGTTCTTCCGAAGAGTTTGAGAAATAAAGCTTGATTTGATTGATTGGTCCTCAAGTGGTGCTCACAATGATGATGAGGTTGCAAATGTTGTTAAAAAATGGCCGATGCTATGCGTAGGAAGCTGAACAAATATTGGGATAAATTGCATGGGATCAAAATGTATGGTGATGATGCTCAAAATGAAGTCGGCAAGGTTACGAGTTATAGGTGAATATCAAAAGGAAAAGGATCAAAATGACCCAATGACAAAGTTGGAGGTTTAATGTAATGGCGAAAGGTTCTCGTAAGCCGGCAACACCTCTTGTGGATGGTGGTTGAGGACGGGTTTGCTAGATCAAACAGAAGAAAAGTGAGACTCGTCAATATTCGAAATGAGTTAGAGACCTATTTGGAAGATGATATTTTGGATGAGAATGAGAATTTTGACATTCTCCAGTTTTGGAAAATGAATATTAAATATCCAACTCTTCGAAATATTGCGATGGATGTGCTTGCTATTCCCGTGTCTAAGTGGCTTCGAAGAGTGCTCATGGGCGGGAGAGTTGTTACCCCTCATAGATCTAGGCTTCAAGCAAAAACTGTGGAGGCTTTGATGTGCTTGCGGAATTTGATGACAGAGGACCTCAAAGGTATGGCCTTTTTGTAGGCCTGTTAAAAAAAGCATTTTTTAATGAATATGCACTGGATTTATCATATATGCTTATATGTTATGAATTTGTGTGAATTGTGAAGGAACCACCATGGAAGATACATTTGCACTTGGCTCAGTTATTGAGGATTTGGATGGAGATGAGCAAGAAGTTGACGAAGTTGAGATACTTGATATGATATGTTTATAATTTCAGAAAATTTTAAAATTTACTTTAATTTTAGCATTCTTTAAATGCTTTTGTTTGAATTTAAGGATCTCGATTATGTGCAATCCTCCTCTCACTTTGTTAGATATTATTTAATTGAGTTCATTTAATTATTAGTCTATGTTCTGTAATTTAATTACGCCGTAGGACTTAATTGTAAATATACCCGACTTGTGGGTATGTTAGGAATATTTTATAGTGTTCAATTTCAATGTGTTTATCTTAGTTGTTTGTATTTAATTAACTTTGGGCTAGTTTATAATATTCTAGTTCTTAGTCACTAGGGTATAATATACCAACTAATGTGGTATATATACCCCCAAACCCTAATTCATTAGGGTGTGTGTTTTTGGTGTAGTATGTGTGAGTGCGTGTGTGTTGAATAGTAAAACAAAGCATTTTCAAAGCATTCATCTTCTTCACTGTCACACCCCACGTCTAAGCTTTCAAATCCACATCATTAGCGTGGTAAATCGTTCTAAGTCAGTATTGTTGGATCAAATAGGGACCAACAAGTGGTATCAGAGCAAACACGTTCGGATTTGAGTGAGATTTCTGAAATTTTTGGGTATTTTTTTTTCTTGGTCGAATATCAGCTTGCTCTTGAGTTTTTGAGTTGATTCTGCTGATTTTGCAAGCTCAAGAGCCAAATAGGTTGATTTTGAGTGATTTAGGTGGAAATCGAGTCTGAAGTTCGTCATTCTGCCCAGAAATCTTTCAGATTGAAACACACAATCGGGCGAATGTGCACTGTAGTAAACATTTAATTTCAGCTTATTTGAGTTTCCCGGATTTGATTTTACTTGATTTTGTATTTTCGCCACATTTGATTTTCGCCCGAAACTCATTTTCATTGATCGAAACTTACATTTTCAAAAGGCATTTCTAATTTTACACGGCGAAACTAATCATCGCCGGAACTTCCTTAAATTGATTTGATAATCGCACGAAGTACGTTTCGATAGAAACGGTTCAATTTAAATTGAAAATTTTGCCTAAATCCTTCAAATTGATTTGATAAATCGCGGAGTACGTTTCGATCGAAACTTCATTTTAGTACCTTTTATAATTCTCTCAGCGAACTGACTTTCGCTCGAAACTCATTTCCATCGAAACTGAAATATTCAAATATTTAAAATCATCTACAGTACCAAAATTACTAGTTTCGCCCGAAAGGCTACAGTACCAATTACTAGTTTCGCCCGATACATTTCTCGGCGAAACTGATAATCGCCCGAAACCAGTTTCGATCGAAACTCATCCAATATATAGTGTATCGCCCGAAACTCAATAATTTCTCATCAAATCACGCGAAACCCACAATCGATCGAAACTAAGCATTTCTTTGAAATTAAAACTTTACTCGGCGAAACTGAGTATCGGCCGAAACTCATCTGCATCGATCAAAACTCATTGGCGATCCAAACTCACTCTTCAAAATCACACATAAACGTTTTCAATCACCAAAACAATTGGACCCTTTAAATAAAATAATTTTAAGTTTCAAAAAAAGAAAAACAATTGGACCCTTTTTTCATCATTTGATGAGAAGAACATTCTGAGTCCAACGGGAATAGTCAGTCCTAACACCGTTTTATAATTTTCCTTCCAGTCCAAAAATTTTCAGTGTAGACTGCCTTTCTGTCAAATTTTTGAAATCAAATCCCTAAACGTGACAACGGTCAATCATCCAATAATCTACTTAGGACAATTTGGCAAATTATAGAGAGTTTTGGTCATTTTCTCGAAGTTTTCGAAATCATCACAAAATTTTTCGGTGCACGGCAAAAAAAAATTTCGACGTCGACTTTCTTCGATACTTCACGATACTACTCGAGTAAACCAAACTTTTCGTCACTGAAATTTTAAAAGCCAATTTCTATTTTCAATTAAATATTATATAATTAAAATGGATGCTCAAGCTAGGAAAATTGAGGAATTAGAAGCAAGACTTGCTAATAATTACTCCGTGTTGCTTAAGCAACAAGAAAGCCTAGCTTATGCTAATGAAGATTTGACAAATGCAAAGTCAAATATAATTAGCTTAGAAACTAAGTTAGAAGATAGTGAATATAGGGTCTGCGAGATGGCAAAAAATTTACGTTCTTGCGAAACTGAGCGAAATGAAATCTCATCAAAATATGAGACAGTCTTAGAGGAACAGCTTATGCTTTACTCTAAGATTAAACGATTAGAGAATGTTGTTTCGAATATAGGTCAAGCGGGTCAAAACTCTCCTTCTAACTTAATTCCTAACGGGGAAAATATTTTACATGATCAAAAACCTACTCTATGTGATACTCCAGAGACTCTTCGTAAATTGAAAGATTTACAAGATACTTTGAACTCTGAAAGGATAGGTTCTGGCGCTGAAAAGGAAAGGCTTTTAAAGGAGATTTTATATCTCAAAAATTCCCCGTCTTTATCTGGTTCCAATAATTTGTCAAGTGATACATCTTCCTCGAAACAGATAAATAAAACAAAAACTAAAAGAAGCATCCTTGTTCCTAAAACTGAGAAAGCTTTTAATAATCATTCTAAGTCAATTTTGACTGAAGCTGAAACGTTAAGTAAAAGCAAAGCGCTAAAAATAGCCAAGGAACAAATAAAGATTAGGAAGGAGAAAGGAAAATCAATATTATCTTCGAAAATTAAAGTCGAAAATGTTCAAGATTTTTCCTCTCCCATTCCTATCAAAAGGGAAGCGTGCAAAGAAGAAGTTCCAAGCTTAAGCAAACGAACTTCTCAAATCCCACATTTATCATTATAATGTGAATGACGTGCGTTACTGTCGTAGGAATACCAGTTCTCCTGTTACTGATGCTTATAATGCTCTATGCTCGTATTCTTACATGCAATATCCAGTTCAGATTAAGTCTGAAAGACACCTTCTGCGACTGGCTAGGGAGAAAATCTTTAGATCTTCCAGACCTAGGCACACGTTCACTGGCACTGATATGTCATTTCCCTCTAAGCTTCACCAAACCTGGATTCCTAAATCACAAATCAAATTGAATTGGACTTTAAAGGATGATTTAGGATCAATATCTGAACCAAATGTGCTTAACTTGTTTTCTGCTAACAAGGGAGGACCCATCCAAAAATGGGTACCAAAGTCCCGATAAGTTTGCAGATTCCCGCATGGGTAGTGTACTAAGAGAGCTGCTCCACACTCATGAACTGGTATGCGACGAGGGCAGCCAAACATCCCAGCTTGTATAGGTACTCGAGTTGCTCCACTACACGGCTGGCTAGCAATGCAGCCCCACTCGAGGTACATTATAAACATGCATGACTCAAATGTACTTTAAATGTTAAATTCGCATGCTATGTCTGAAATGTCTAAGCATGATAGGTACATTTTAACTGCATATATCTTAAAGAACTACAAGCTTAACCATTCACGTATGCATATAAGCTGAATCTTTAAATACCTATTTTAAGTGTTAAAATAGCGAAAGCACGTACCATTCTAATGCATTTTTAAAGAACAGTTAGTTTGCATCTGATCTGAAAATAGATAATACGTTCACGCTTGTTTAATTGGGGAGAGAACTCACAGTTTAAACGTGCATGCAATTGAGGGGGAGTTTCACTCCATATTTGTGAGGGGGAGTATATTTTTAGAGGGAGCACATCTTAGGTGCACGATTTGAGGGGGAGAAACTTCATTAACCTATATACATATACGTATACATATTCCTATATCTATTATTACTATGATACTACTTATCTACTACTATTACGATAATATATATATGTGATACATAAAAAAAAAAGAAAAAAAAGGGAAAGAAAAGAAAAAAAAGGGAAAAGAAAGAAAAACCCTCTCAGACGCTTCCATCTCCCAAGACGGACTTCACTTGAAGACTCGACCCTCGAGAGTTCAAGAATTACAAAAGGCTAACATCCATACACAAACAGAAAGATATATCAACCACCCTGCTCCGACTTGCTGATGAAGCAACACTCACCAAAATTTGACGGACGCATGAATTCTAGGTTCCCATGGTTCAGTCAGACCAATCTGAACCTAAACCCGGAAGTAGCCAAGTGTTAGTGAAATAGTCCATAAGCCACATTCTCATTTGGCAATTCTTGACAATACCGAAGAACGGAAGATACACAAAATCCTCACCTCACAAAATTTTCAGGGCCATCCCATATAGGTGCAGGAGCTGATTTTTATCAGCTCCCGGTAGAAGTCGCTCATTTGGTCCAATGGCGCATGCACACCGAGCCTTACCCACTCATCGATCTCCCAAAAGACCGATGTTTCATCAAATCACGGGGAGCCCATAGCTATCACCGCTTCACTGGAAGCGGAGATATTGAATTAAGTGGTAGTTAGCCCCACACCACTGAACTTTCTTGAACACATCGAGTCTAGGTGTCCTCACTTCCTAAAAGTTTTATATTTTTTAGGACACAATACACCTTTTCTCTTCTGGACTTTGTGACCAAGATCTGAACTTCCGTAGACATGTCATACTAAGACATGCTCCAATGATCGGAAGGAAGTCCTAACCGTTGCAACATCAAAACAACAACGGCATCAGGCCATCGTCTGCGAGCTATGCTCCAAGATCGATGTTAACAGGGACGTCTAAGTGGCCCGGTTTATCAAGTCCTGTTCTCACAGGCCGCGTCTAGAGTTTAACTCTGAACTCGTGTCGACGGATTGCCTTAGTGGCTCCGTCTGGTTATTACCCACACCGACCTGTCGTTTGTTTATTCCTTCGACTCCTATACAAGCATGCCGATCTCGTTAACACGAATCGCCATGGGGGGAGGAGGGGAACGTATAAACAAACAGGTCGGACCACCCGCCAACTTCCGCCTCGCGTACCACTATGAAGCAGGGCTCTCCTTCACTCAAACGTCAATTCGAAGGGCCTTGCACATTTAATTAACACAATCCCACGCTCACCATCAATATTCCACCGCGCTTTCCACGATGAAGCCGAACTCCACTGGAACCTACAATGTCCATTCGAAATGGAGCTTCGGCACATGTTAAATACACCCCACACATATCTTCTTCTGGAGCCAGACAAGCTTCCTCGAGGCCGAACCAGACAAATTCCTTCGACGAAGACGAATCTGGCGCCGAGAAGAAGACTGGAGAAGACTTGACGACTTCAAAATACGGAAAAAACACGGACAAGATGCAAACAAGATTTCAAAGATCTGCGACATCATCAAGAAATGAATATCGGGGCGTGGATCACAGCATACATCCGATCTACAACGTATAGCGTCAAGACAAGGAGAGTTCTAGCTGAAGTGCATTCAATTCTCTACAAGAAGAGGAGACAGCCTTTGCAGGGGGAGCAGGGGAGATAGTTAGGACTCCGAAGATTCTCCATGTGCCCAACAAAGATAACCCGCGCTGAATTGAAGATTGAACTAGGGGGAGATTGTTAGGAATATTTTTATAGTGCTCAATTTCAATTGTTTATCTTAGTTGGTTTGTATTTTATTAACTTTGGGCTAGTTTGTAATATTCTAAGTTCTTAGTCACTAGGGGTATAATAATACCATGTGGTATATATACCCCCAAACCCTAATTCATTAGGGTGTTTTTTGGTGTAGTATGTGTGAGTGCGTGTGTGTTGGAATAGTAAAAACAAAGCATTTTCAAAGCATTCATCTTCTTCACTGTCAACCCCACGTCTAAGCTTCAAACCACATCATTAGCGTGGTAATCGTCTAAGTCAGTAGTTTTGGATCAAATAGGGACCAACAAAAACTGGTATATTAGTTATATTGGGCCAGATAGCCCATTAGGGTTATGTATAAATACCCTAAACGATGTATCGTTTAGGGTTGCTTTTATTATAGAGTTGGACGACGTTTCTGAAGAACTCGCGCGCTCTCGTTCCAACTCTACAATGTCTATCGGTATTACTTCTTTTATTGCTTCCGTAAATTCATGTATCAGGTAATACTTATCCTTGAATCAGTTCAAGGTTGATAAATCGGCCTAACAAGTGGTATCAGAGCGATTCGTTGGATCAAACTCATTGAAGTTTCGTTGATATCGCTCGCTCGTTCCATCCTATCTCCATCTAAGTTCATCGAGATTGCTTCTTATTATTCGCTGTTTTATCTCTTGTTCTCGAAGTTCTAACAATCTCTTCTCATCCAATTGCTCATATTACTCTCGGCACATGAAGATTGGATATTTTTTAATTCTTGATCGAATTTTTTTCCCAGCCAAAGAACAGTTTGAACGTCGACGTGAACATGATTCCTCTTAATCTCTCGAGATTTTGACCTAAGCAGCTTTTCTTCTCGATTTTTTGTTCAGCTCGACATCGATCTCGACATTATACTCGAAATCAGCCATCTCGACATTTGAAGCACTCAACATTTGATCTTGTCGACATTTGAAGCCCTTAGAAGTTTCGACAATTGTCTCGACATCTTACTAACATCTCGACATTTTGTGCTAAGTTCAGCTCGACTTTGATCTCGACATTTACTCGACATTTTACTAAGGGCCTCGACATTTAGTACTATATTCCACTCGACATTTATTTCGACTTTCTATCTCGAAGGATCTCGACATTTTTACTCGAATTATTTCACGACATTGATCTCGACATTTATAAGGAACTCGACATTTCCTAGTAATATCGTTAAGTACAAAGATCTCGATATATTATCCCTTCGAAATTAAATTCTTTCTCGAAATTTTTTAGAAAGGTCACATCGACATTCTCACGATTTCGACATTTTTGTCCCAACATTCTACTATTTTTCGATCTCGATATCATGTTCATTCGAAATCCCTATCTAATCGTATTTCTCATTGCATCCTTTCGACATTTCTTATTATTGATTAGTTATTAAAAAAAATTAATAAAAAAAAATTCGATTTTACTTCACTATCCACTAAAACAAGCCTTTATTAAAATTTCCAATCAATTTTTTGTGCTTATCTTATTTCATATATTTCCTAACCTTCTTTTTGCCTCCTTGAGTTAAGATTTAGTCGATCAACACGATAAGATCCACATCCAACCCACTATAAGCAATGGACCTCTACTCACTTGAAACGACGCGAGCCTCCCATCCTCAGAGGGACGAGTACACAACATGGACACTCAGGTTCATGAACTTCATCGACAGCAAGGAGAACGGAGACCTAATGTATGAATCTCTAACTGAAGGCCCAGCTCAATTCTGGGTTACTATTCCAGGAAATCCGGACAATGAACCGGCCGTTCAGCCACCAGGGAACTCAAAGCTCGTTCCGCCTACACTGAAGCTGAAAAACACAGAGCTCGTGCAGACCGTCAAGCTAGAACATATCTCTGTCAAAGCATCCCAAATGACATTTTATGCAGGTCAATAGCTTGCAAACTGCTAAGGAAATGTGGGATGAGATTAGCAAAATGATGCAACGAACTGAATCTGGGTACAAGGCAAGAAATCCAACATCCTTACTGCTTATGATTCATTCAAAGCCAAGATGGAGAAGAACTATACGAGACCTATCAACGATTTCTGACCTTGGTGATGAGATGAGAATATAAATGTAACCAGAACTGGTGAGGAGATAAACATACGCTTCTCTCAGCACTACAGCCAGAATGGAGGAAAATAGCAAGCAACATCCGCCAGAACAAGGATCTAGAAGAGATGGACATTCACTGTCTCTTCGACAACCTCGCCCAGCATGTTAAGACATAAATAATGAGATTCAGAAAGCATCAAAAGAAAAGGCCGGCATGGAGACACTTGCACTAATCAGCCATCGAGAATCAAGAAAGAATCCAAAACCTGTACAAAATCCTAGCTCCTCTGAAGAAGACAGTGACAACACAATGCAGATATGGATCCTGAGCTGGCAGAGATTACAAAACAGATGGCCTTGATCACCAAACGCTTCAATTCTTACACACAGAACAGATCCTCAAATCGACTCAGGACTAGTTTCCTCAAGAAACGTGATCGAAAGACTGAAGATGGTGAGCTTAAGCCAAGCCCTCCATGAAAGATCAGAAGTGCTTCAATTGCGGCAAACCAAGACACTTTGCTCGAGACTGCTTCCTGCCTAAGACAAAGAATGTTACTACTACACCAAAAAGCACACAGCTTCTCCAACAAAAACAGTCAGGTGTTGCACTCATGGCAGAAAAGGAATCATGGCTCGAGGATACCTCTGAGAGTGAGGACGAAAAACCTGGCACTCATGGCGAACGTTGAAGCTGACACCGAAGATGAGGCACACAACACTGCAGCCACTCCCTCAACCGATTCATCTTCAGAAACTGAGGTACACGAATCTTACTCCAATCTACGTGAACAATTATGTCTTCTTCAGGATAGACTAACATCCATGTCTAGTGAAAATCAATCATTAGAAAACTAGAATCTAGTTTAGCAAACAATGAAAAGGTCTTGTAACCGAATTAGTAGAAAAGGCTAGATTAACCTCGTTTCTAGACCAAAAGAGTACTAACAGCAAAAACAGCTTATAAATACTGCTAGAGACACGAGATTTTATGATCCCCATAACGGTCTAGGTTTTGTTCCAGACTCTACCCCCAGTCGTAAAGAAGCCCCTACCTCTTTACGATATTAGTTTCCTAGGCTTACAAATACCTAGTCTTATGCCCTTCACTATCTCGCCTATTATTGACAACTTAGAACAGACAAAGAGAAGTAAGGAAGACTGGGCTGAAATACCAATCGACTACGAGGAACTAAATAAAAGCTCAAGAACTAAGGAACCCTGTCCATCGGATGACTACTTACCCCTATATCCACCTCCTCAGAACAAGTAGACGTCCAAAGATCGAGTACATCTCGTCCGTATATTCCTCCATTCATCAAAGAAATGAAAGAAATTAGTGATTGTCACTCGACTTTTGAACTCGAAAAGATTGCCTCTCAAGTGGAAAAAGACGTACTCCTGACAATCATCTCTTCACTCGAAAAGCAAATCAACAACCCCATAGTTCTCTCCACACAATGTCACCTAGCTATGCCTAAGATGGATGCATCACCTCACAAGGAAATTAAAGGGAAAGAAAAAGTCAAACGACATGAGCTGCTATTTGAAACTACGCGTCCCCTTCAAATCATTACTATTCCTACGATGATGCACTTGCCTTAAATTCTCGTTTTCGTTTAGCAACCTCACCTCAATCAAGAACGACTCACGCTTCTTTACCAAGTCAAGCTCGCAAACCCAAATGGAGAGAAAACAAACCAAAGACAAGATAGACTTCCTAACTGAACTATCACGCCTGCAAGACATCACACATCACAAGCCAAGGAACATCAAATCAAATCGAAATCTTCAAATTCGAAAAAGAGAAACTACTTAATGAAATTCACACTTCTTAGAAACCTCAACGATTATTCATCTGACGTTCATTCTTTTTCCTCTTTCTGACCTAACTCCTAATGTCATGCCAAATTTGACTACAGGCAAGAGAGTAACTAAGAAGAAGAGAGACGTTGGCCTGGGTCCAGAAACCGAAACCTGATCAAACTCACTTCAAGACTTCCTATCCTACTACCTACGCTTATGATGACTCTGCTTTTATTCTTTTAAAGAACTCTAAGACATTTGATGTTTCTCGCGTTGATAAATCTATTGCATATAATCTACATTATTTTCCTACTCGATCGTCTGTTTCTCCTGCAGGGAACGTCTCACACGCACTCCCATATTCAATCGATCTTTGAACAAAAAACTACGTCGCATAAACCTAAATTTATACAGATTTGGGTGCCCAAACATAAACATTACCCTACATCTCCACAACACCCAAAGAACGGATTGCAACGATGGATTCCCAAGCCGGATATTAAGAGCTCCAACACAACTATTATTTCGAATACTAATCCTGTCACTAGTTCGCCTAAGTCATCTACTAAGAAATGGACAGTGCCCATTCTCAAATTGGTACCGAAACGTTTCTAACATCTTTTCCTCTTGCAGGTCCATCATGTGTGGTATCTCGATTCAGGTTGCTCCGCAAAGCACTGTTGAGCAATTACACCGAAAGTATGGCGGAAAAGTACGCTTTTGGCAACAACGAGTCTTCCCCAATTCTAGGACGAGGAGATCTAAATCACGGAAATCTGACCATTCATATGTCTCATACGTCCAGGGACTAGGACAACAACCTCTTCAGCATTGGTCAATTATGCGACAAATGGCTCGAAATCAACTTCAAAGCACGAAAATGCAGCACAATGACGGTCACCGGTAACGATTTACTTCATGGGCACTCGAAAAACGAATCTCTATACGATTGACCTTAAAACAACCACCCCATCCTCGAATATATGCCTACTCTCTAAAGCTTCATATCATCAAAACATTCTATGGCATAGTCGTCTATCTCACTTAAATTTTAAAGACATTATAAATTTCCACTAAGCAACTAGTTACATTGCCTACCAAATCTTTCGTATCAAAAAGAAAATCTTTGTAGTGCTTGCGAACTAGGAAAAATGAAAAGAGCATCCCACAAATCCAAACACATCGCATGCTTTTCTCGACCTTTAGAACTACTTCACGTTGACTTGTGCGGTCCAATGAGAACAGAAAGTCTCAATAGTCGCAAATATGTTCTGGTTCTTATCGACGATTTTTTCGAGGTATACTTGGACGAAATTTCTACGCAGCAAAGATGAGACTGCCTCAATAATTGGAACCTTCGTTGCAACCACACCGAATCTGCTACAGGCTCGAATTGGCACCATTCGATCCGATAATGGCACGGAGTTCAAAACGCCGTGTTGAGAAATTTTTATGCTTCTCAGGCATTTCACAACAATTCTCCAGCAGCAGGAACTCCACAACAAAATTGAGTCGTCGAGCGGAAAAATCGAACCCTTGTTGAAGCTGCACGCACGATGATAATTCAATCAAATCTTCCGCTCTCAGTCACAGAGACATCCCGAGCGTTCTGACAGAATCACAAAGACTCTGTAGTGCGGTAAAAGGTGTATGTGTCCTAGAAACGTAAGAAATTATGGGGAGTGAGGGCACTACACTCGATGTGCATGAAGAGGATGCAGTCTGAGGCGAGGG
>JAPQWV010003376.1:0-42242 GCA_027422505.1 Craterostigma plantagineum
TTATATGACGTATTATATTCGTATGGAGGCTGAATCGAACTTCGAAGTTATTTAATATGGTGTAAAATCGCGAAAATAATCGCAGAGTCCCCGCACATGAGTGCTGTGGTCCGGGGCCCATGCCCATGGACCCGCGCAAGCTAATGCGCGGGACACCAGCGATTACACGCGGGGGCCCAGCGATTACGCGAGGGACCCGTGAACTCACGCAGGGGACCCGTGCTTGTGTGCGCGGACCCATGCTTATGCGCGAGGGACCGTGCGCTACAGTTTGGGACAATGCGCAGCATACCGGACCCGTGCGGATTTTAATTGACTAGTCAACAATCATTGGTAAATTATTATTTTCTGCGAATGTCAGTGTAATCAATGCCTTGTCAGTGTAACGAAAAAGAAATATTTAATCAAATTGTGTAATCAAATCGCGGGACCCTTGCTCAATGACTACTGCAGGGGTCCCTATTTTTGAAGCAAGGGACCCGTGCTCAAATGCTTGGTCCCATGCTTATGTGCGTTGAATAGTCAACAATCATTTGTGAATTAGTGGTCTGTTACTTTTTTCGTTATATTGTCAGTGTCATAACTGTCGATTTGATGCGATTAGCAATAAAATTGCTTGTCATGTCATCACTAATGTCAATTCAGATTCTTTAATTTACACAAACGTAACCAACAACGTGCGAGGTTTTTCATAAAAATTATTTAAATAAAAAAAATTGTAAGAAATTAATTAAACTACTTTGAATAAAATAAAAAATTACATTCAACTATTTTGGACCAAGCCAAGAACCCCAGTCCTTACGCAAAATACAAATTGTAAGAAATTTCCTAAAATCTACAATTTCCTGCTGTGTCAGATTGGAGACGTCGTCACCTCGAAACATGAGGCTCATTGCCGCTCGCAACACATGTACGCCGCATTCTCCCCTGAAACGTTACACACTTATATAGAAATCTTCGTAAAAAAATTAAATGAAATAATAACGAATGAAACTTACCTTCCTTGCTGTTTGGCGAATCTCGGATGACGCTCAACTTTCCATTTCTTAAATCGTGTCTTGATACATCCCATGAAGACCAATATCGCCGGGATGATTACTTGCAGTGGCACCAATGCTTTGTTAAGGTTGCGCATGTCCTTGTCGCAAGACTCGTCGGAGTCGTATATCGTCATCGTCTTCTTCCTCCAATCAGCGACGCATAGCACCCAATGTACTATCGTTTGCACGGGGAAGACGATGCAATCTGCGTCCATCCATGAGATCGATGGCCATCCATCCTGAAGTCCTCTTGCGTAATGGGACCATAACGAAAGCATCCCATTTACGACTTTTCCTTCTACGAAGCCATCGAGTTCGATACATGTCTTGAATGCGTAAGACATGTACGCAACATTCTTCGACGCAAATGCATGGGTCTTCTGCATGTCCAGGAACCCTCTCATTGCTTCATTCATATGCTGAAAAACCAAAACAACTTAGGCTTTACAATTATAGTTCATTGCAAAATTAATAGTTCAACGGAGCATACCATGTCATCGAGCCACCTTGTTGGCGTGTATAGATCCTCAAACCATCCACGTCTATGCTTATCGACCAAGCACTCCTTGTACTCGTCGTCAGCCAAGTCCCATATTTCCCTCTCTATGGCCCCCCACATCAGGATCTTCTTAGAAATATGGACGTCTACGGCCGATAGACCCGCTTTCATTTGACCGGTGGACGGAGGCTCAGTGAACGGCGACTGCAGCCACTGGGACGGATTCCTCTGCCGCCCTTCCGGGGTCACGTCGGCCACACTTTTACCCCTATCAGCCACCGTCGACTGATCCGCACGAGCCGAAGTTTGCAGCATCGACTGATCCCAGTCGAGGCCCCTCCAAGTAGATGGGTCGACCTCATAATATGTCTCGCTCTGCGCGCCGTATCCATCGTCCAATTGTTGCGATGGAACGTAATAATTCCATGGATAGTCATTTGCCGGCCATCCCCATCCGCTCGAACTGGGTGGATCCCGCCTCGCAAATTGCGTCCACCCAGTCGAAGTCGTCTCGTCGTCTACGATACATATTAAATTGTAAGTTACGGCGTGTATTAAATTTGAATTAGGGGTAAAGGTAGTTACCGTAACGAGGCGCGTCGTCGGTATGTGTACGTGGACCGAATAAATTCTTCCAAATCGTCCCGAAGCTCTTACAACTGAGACGCAACGCCGCCGATGCTTTCACCCAGACCTTGCATCGAGTTGAACCGCTCCTCATAGAAGTCGGAGCGTCGATCGTAATTGTCTCGGAATTGCGCAAAGCCGTCACGGAATTGCGAAAACTCATTCTCGAGATGCTCGAACCGACCGCTAAGTGCGTCGAAGCCGCTGCTAAACGTGTCAAGGCGATTGCCAAATTCATCGAATCGCCGGTCCACGTGGCGCGCAAATTCGTCATACGATGGCCCTGGCATTGGCGGCGACCTCGGCGGCGTATGGAAGTTGCCTCCATGCATGGACGGCGACCTCGGCGGCTCGTAGTTACAGCCCATGCCCCTCTCTTCGTCTTGCCCTGATCTGATAGAGAGCTGAGGGACGGACTCTGCTTCGTAATTGGGTTCGGTTGCCGCCCGCCGGCCAAGATGTCCTCGTACCGCACGACGACTGCACCTAACTTCCACCCCTTGCATCAGTAGGCTCGCCACCCTATCGTACACGTCGTCGTGTGGCGCGGCGACCTCGAAGTCGCTCTACCGAAAATAATCGGCCTGCGTCTCGTCTCCAATCGGCACTAGTAGACCTCGTACATCGGACCCGGCCACCGTCTTCGCAACATCCACCAACTTCGGACATCCCTTCCGGGGCCAATTCCTCGTGACCCAACGGCATATACGCTGCCTCGCATGCTCCCGCTCTCTAAGTTCAGCATATTTATCAGCGATGGCCGGTATGCATTCATATGCTAATATCTGAAGACAAAGAAATAAATTAATCTTAGCAAACACACGAAACCCTAAACTCACAAAGTCATTCAAATATAAAGCCCTAACCTGAAGTGGATGTACGAATCCACTGATCAGCTTACTATCCTTGTTATCGTCAAAATCTTGTTTCAGCGACCGTAGTGCCGCTCTGAAAGCCACGGTCCCCCAAGGGTAACGCTCGAAGTCCTCTGAGTCCTCGACTAAATAAACGATCCAAGAAGGAAGGGTGGTATCCTTCTTGGAAGGTCGGGGCAGCAAGACGTACCCCGCAAAATACAGGTTGGCCAACTTCAACTTCTCGTCATTGACGCGCACCGTGGGGTTGCCAGCCAACTCCTCCAACCGCTGCTTAACGTGCGACAATTTAAGCGTCAATGCCGTTTTCCTCGGGAAATGACTACTTCATCCGTTTGGTTCACCGCCGGTTCGGCTGCGAACTTCAGCCCCGTGATTAGGCAATACTCCGTTTTTGAAAAACGGAGCGGTTTCTTCCCGATGATCATCCAAAGCTCGTCACGATTGTGAAGCTGCGTCTGGCACTTGATGAGATACCACAACATCTGCGCCGACAAATTGAAATTCGCGGCAGCATTGACGAGCCTGCCGAACGGACTCCCTTCCATAAAAACTGCCAGCTCATCCTCGTTTAGCCAACCAACGATCTCCTCGCTCACTTCGCAGTATCGTGACGTGATATGTAACCGGTAATCTTTCTCATCGTCGCCTCCTCAATTTGCTTCTTCAATTGAACCTACAAATCAATAGAAAATTAATTACTAATGCTGCGGGAAAATTGCTTATGGTGAGATAGGCCGCCGCGCACAGTCCCCTGCCATGCTGCGCGGAGACCTTGCTATGCCGCGCTGGGGACCCGTGCGTGCCAGCGCGGGGACCCAGCGACATAGCACGGGGCCCGTGCTTGCTAGCGCGGGGACCCGTGTGCGCTGGAGGTCCTAGCTATGTCGCGCTGAGGACCCGTGCGTGCCAGCGCGGGGACCCTGCGACATAGCACGGGGCCCGTGCTTGCTAGCGCGGGGACCCGTGCTCATGTGCGCGCGTTCCCCGGCGTGCCATAGCAAGGGTCTCCAGCGCACGTGAGCACTGGTCCCTGCGCTAGCAAGCACGGGCCCCGTGCTATGTCGCAGGGTCCCCGCACTGGCACGCACGGGTCCCCAGCGCAGCATAGCTAGGGCCTCCAGCGCACATGAGCACGGGTCCCTGCGCTAGCAAGCACGGGCCCCGTGCTATGTCGCAGGGTCCCCGCGCTGGCACGCACGGGTCCCAGCGCTAGCAAGCACGGGTCCATAGTTTTCACAGCGCGGGTTAATTGGGGAGGACCCCTGCGCTTTCACACGGATCCCTGAGATTCAAGACACGGGGCCCCTGCCTATGCAAGCACGGGTACCCTGCGGCCTAAATTTAGGGTCCCGTCCGATTGTATAGGACGGGGTCTTTGAAAAATAATTGAAATTACCTTCACTGTTTGAGGTCTCGCCTGAACTGCCATGGATTCTGAGCTTCAAATTCAACTGTGAAGAAGAAGAAAAGGGAGAAAGCTTGATCGATTTTGCAAAGGGCCCGTGAAGTGAAAGGGTTCTTTCTTATTTACTTTTGCTTTTTCAGATTCTACAGTAAACCTCTGTCAAAATCTGTAATTTTCGTTAACTGTCGTTGATTGCCACTAAAAAAGGGTATAATAGTCTTTTACGCAGAGTAAGTAAGGGTACATTGATCTTTTATCATTTAGGAGACTATTTTTTTAACGTTGACGTTGTCAAAGGCCATTTTTTTAAATAATCCCCCAAATTCTAATTGACAAAACAAAGACCTAATTAGCCAAATCTGTCGTTTAGCTAGGAGGTAGCTGGTTAGATAGATATACATACTTGTCTTTGTAAAATAATATTAAAAAAATTCAACTACAGAATATGCTGTTTTATTTTATTTATCATTGAAGAATCCGCATGGCGTCCACGTACGAGACCAGCACTGGCTAGCCTGTCTCCTTTGCTGCCACATGCAGCCACATCATCCAATGAAATTAAAAAGGGTAAATTCCTTATCAGACCTGTCAGAAACTAAACTTCTTTATCAGTACAAAATTTCTTCCTTATCAGTACTCATCTGTAAAATATTGTGTGTTTAATACACCCAACGGTAAACGGACGAAAATACCCTTTTCTAAAATTAAACTAGACATCATACCAACTGTTATGATTATTATACCAACTGTTATTCTAATTATACCCTGTTATCATTATTATACCAATTGATATAGTGTACAATTCTGTTGGTATAATTACAACAACAGTTGGTATAATTTTTACAATTTCTGGTACAATAGTAAAATCAATTGGTATAACACCAATTTCACTGTATAAAATTAAAATAACTGGTATAATAACAAAAATAGATGGTATAATTTCTACAATTTGTGGTATGATTTCAAAATCAGTTGGTATAACATCCAATTTCACTGTATAAAATTAAAATAACTGGTATAATAACGAAAATATATGGTATAATTTCTACAATTTGTGGTATGAATCAGTTGGTATAACGTCCAATTTCACTGTATAAAATTAAAATAACTGGTATAATAACGAAAAGAGATGGTATAATTTTAACAATTTCTGGTATAATTTCAAAATCAGTTGGTATGACGTCCAATTTCACTGTAAAATTAAAATAACTAGTATAATAACACAGATAGATGGTATAATTTCTACAAGTTCTGGTACAATTTCAAAATCAGTTGGTATGACGTCCAATTTCACTGTATAAAATTAAAATAACTGGTATAATAACGCAAACAGATGGTATAATTTCTATAATTTCTGGTATTTCAAAATCAGTTGGTATAAATGCCAATTCGCTGTATAAAATTATAAAACGTTAATTACTTGTACGATAACCAAAGCAGATGGTATAATTTCAAAATCAGTTGATATAAATGTCCAATTTTCACTGTATAAAAATTATAATAACGTTATTTACTGGTATGATAAGCAAAACAGATGGTATAATTTTTATAATTTCTGGTATAATTTCGAAATAAGTTGGTATAAATGTCCAATTTGAAGTGTCAGACAGGGGTTTCGACTTTTTAACACTGAAAATACATTTTTAGGTGCTGAACAGGAAGAAATTTTCAAATGGGTACTTATAAGGAATAAATAAATCGAGGGGTATTTAAGAGGAATTTGAAAACTCAAAAGGTACTGATAAGGAATTAACCCAATTAAAAATTGCATATTTGATTGTGAAAAAAGCACCAAAATTCAGTTATACGAGGAATATAATAATTCGCTCCCACATGTGAAATTCAATCTTGGGACAAAACATGTCCCTATAAATGTTTTAAAAAGCGTGTTGACGCGCGCTGCATTAGCGTAAAAAAATTTAAAACGCGATGACACGTAGTTAAAAAAGCGCTACAGTGTCTGCATTACTGTGGACCAGAGGACAGATGTGTTATTGTGATGTGCTGACGTTCTTTAATTATTTGATCAACATATTTTTATTTTAGTTTTTCAATTTCTTTCTAACTTTTTAATTACTTCCACTAAAACATGAAAAAGTAATTATTTAATGTAATCTATGTAACAAAAAAATATTTAATTTATTGTTTAACAACGATCAAAATGACATGCATATCTTATATTTTTAAATATCCATAAGAATTGTTTCTAAATACTATATTTTATGTCTATACTACTTGAAAATTTTATTAATTATCTTTTTCATTGTCTTTTGATGCTGGCCCAACCTATCAGAAGTGAATTAAATTTAAAAATTCTATTAAATTTGTTTACATGAATTGGGTTTATTATATTTTTATATATTATTTTAATCTTTGGATATATACTATTAGACTTTTAATATATTATTGAACCCAAATTTTATATAAAACTTACTGATAATGTGCTTATGATCAATTTTGTTATAAATTATGTTTCTTAACGTGATAAATTGCTTGTTCGAAATACTCGCGCAATACGCTACGCTATTTACGCTATGCGCTATGTAAATTAAAACGCAACGCTTTGCGTGATACGCGTTTTAAAACACTGTTACATGAGCAGAATAATCAAAGCCAAATAAGCCGAAGAACCAAAGCAAAACAAATAATCTTTGAAAGAAAAATGGCGATTACTCCTCAAATCAAGTTAAGATCCATTAGCTTGCCCTCAAGATTGCACCGCACCAGCATTCCAACTCACAACGTAAACACTATTGGAATTACACGAAGATGGAGCTGAAGCAAAGCGAAGCTAAGCTGTAGCAAAGGCATCACTAGTTTTGATTAGAGACTGTTTTAATAGTCGGGGACCATTTTGTAAATTCTCAACTTTTGGATCCATTTGTCATTTACATAGTCATTGTATTTAAGTTTGCTGTGGACGTTGTATTTGCACTATCTGTTTTACAATCAATATTTTTATTCTCCCAATTTCTTGTTGCTTGAACGATTGAATCTTTGCTATTCATACAAAGATTTTCTTTATGGTATCAGAGCACAATAGAGGCGCTTCCATTGCTAAATCAAGATCTCAAGGCTGATCTAATCTACAGAGCTTGCAATCTGTTGCCATGGAGGAACAAGAGAAAATCGCTGCACCATCTGCGCTCCCTTTAGATGATCAGCTCCACCCTTTTTACTTGCATCACACGGATAATCCAGGGCTGATTCTCGTTCATCAATTACTTACCGGCGATAATTATGCCTCGTGGTGTCGAGCGATGACAATTGCCCTATCTGTAAAGAACAAAAAGGGCTTCATTGATGGCACAATTCTAAAGCCTACAGAAGAAGATAAGAAGATGGTTATCGCTTGGAAGAGAAACAACGATATGGTAATCTCTTGGATCCTCAATTCAGTGTCCAAGGAAATCTCGGGAAGTGTTTTGTATGCAGAATCAGCAAGAGAAATTTGGATCGACCTTCAAGAAAGGTTTCAAGAAAGCAACGGTCCGAGATTTTATCAATTGAGGAAAGAACTGCTTGGACTTCATCAGAACCAATCAACCGTAGGGATGTATTATACGAAATTAAAGACATTGTGGGATGAGCTCACTAATTTTAGACCTTCTTGTACCTGTGAAAGCTGTAAATGCGGTGGAGTCAAGGAATTGAAATCTTACTTCGAGAGGGACCATGTAATTACTTTCTTGATGGGGCTACATGAATCATATGCGCACATCAGAGGTCAGATTCTTCTAATGGAGCCTCTTCCTGCTATTAATAAGGTCTTCTCCTTGGTGTCACAAGAAGAAAGGCAGAGGTCGATTAATACTGATTTTCTTAAGGAACAAGAAGATGCTGGACATCATATGTCCTTCTTGGCTAAAGGACCACCAACATCTGTTCTGCCCAATGTTTCTCAACCATCTAAAGGATCATTTATCAATGCCAAGAAAGGAGGAAAGCCATTTTGCTCTCATTGCAGCAGGTCTGGACACACGATCGAAACTTGCTATAGAATACATGGATTTCCACCAGGGTTTAAACAGAATATTCGGACTAAAAATACCAGAATTAACCAAGTTATAGCAGAGCAACATGAAGCGAGTGGTCCCAAGGAGCATGGAAATTATAGCGCAGTGGCAGAAAATTTTATCCAACAGTTAAGCGCTCAACAGCTACAGCAGCTTAAGTTGTTGATCAACACACCAGATGCTCATCAACCGCTGTTATCTCAGCAGCACACAGGTAGTAAAAGAGGTTTGTGCTTATCTTTTAATCTACCTACACTAGTTTCTAACAAGATATGGCTGGTAGACTCGGGTGCTTCAAGGCATATAAGTTGTTGTCCTGAAGTATTCGAATCATTATATTCCATTAATCCTGTGTATGTCACATTGCCTAATGATGATTCTGTAGAGGTTTGTTTGGCAGGAACTATTAAGATTGGGCAAACCCTGACTTTGTCTGAAGTACTATATGTACCCCAATTTAAATTTAATCTACTTTCTGTAAGCTCCCTAACTGCTTCTAATAAAGTTGTCGTGACCTTTTTTAGTGATCACTTTGTCATACAGGATTCAACTCAGAGGTTGATGATTGGCAAGGGTAGTAGAAGTGAGGGACTCTACGTGTTAAACACTGTTGATCTTGTGTCTGTTTCTGTTGCTAGTCTTGGTGAAAGTGTAGTTTCAAATTCAGTTCGATGCAATGTTCCCATTGATGTTTGGCATAGGAGGTTAGGCCATCCATCACATAATGTCTTGAATAAGCTTAGACAGAATTTGAAATGTAATGAATTTTCTGATTCACATGATTTTTGCAAAATATGTCCTTTAGCCAAGCAAACTCGATTGCCTTTTTATCCTCAAAATAACATTGCATGCTCAGCATTTGATCTTGTGCATTGTGATATATGGGGACCGTTTCATGTCACATCACACACATCACATAAGTATTTTCTAACGCTAGTTGATGATCATACAAGGTATACTTGGACTTTCATGTTGAAAAATAAATCTGATGTTTCAAATGTTTTCCCTTTCTTCTTCAATATGATAGAAAATCAGTTTAAAACTAGGATAAAGGTGCTCAGGTCAGACAATGCACCTGAACTGAAGTTTTCAGAATTCTTGAAGAATAAAGGAACACTTCATCAATACTCATGTGTGCATACTCCACAACAAAATGCGGTTGTGGAAAGGAAGCACAGACACTTATTGAATGTTGCTAGAGCATTGTATTTCCAATCTAAAATACCTTTAGTTTATTGGAACGAGTGTATTCTTACCGCAACATTTCTCATAAATAGAGTTCCGTCTAGAGTATTAAATTTTAATTCATCTTATGAGCTACTGTATAGAAAACCAGTGGACTATTTCGCTTTAAGGTCATTTGGATGTCTATGTTATGTATCTACCATAGCAGCGAATAGGACCAAGTTTGAACCTAGAGCTAAGGCTTGTGCTTTTATAGGTTATCCTAGTGGAACGAAAGGTTACAAAGTTTTAGATTTAGTCACCTGGGAAATTTCAGTAACAAGGGATATTAAATTTATGAGCATGTTTTCCCTTTCAGGAGTATGTCTGACAAACAAACAAATGATGTTTTTCCTGACTTTGTCTTACCTAAGGTCATTGATGAGTGTTTAGATCAGGGACTGCAAGGATCAGAAAATGTTCAGTCAAGTACTTGGCCTCATGTTGAAACTTCAGCCATTGATGAGTGTTTAGATCAGGGACTGCAAGGATCAGAAAATGTTCAGTCAAGTACTTGGCTTCATGATGAAACTTCAATTCTGGTATGAGTGATGTTCCTTATGTTCCAAATGACACTCTTTTAGATGATAATGCACAGCAGGTCAGAAGATCATCTAGAGCAACAAGGACACCATCGTACTTGAAGGATTACCATTGCCAATCTGTTAGTACATCTACTATTCGTTATCCTATTTCAGATTTCATTAATTATGACAGATTATCAGGTAGCTACAAGAAACTTGCCTTAACAGTTTCCACAACATATGAGCCTCAGTATTATCATCAAGCAGTCAAATATAGTGAGTGGAGAGAAGCTATGAAAGAAGAGCTAGATGCTTTGGAAGATAACGAAACTTGGTCGATAGTTCCATTACCAGATGGGCGGCGTTCCATTGGATGTCGATGGGTTTATAAGGTCAAGCTTCATTCAGACGGGGCAGTAGAAAGGTTTAAGGCCCGCCTAGTAGCTAAGGGATATAATCAACAAGAAGGTGTTGATTACATTGACACATTCGCGCCGGTTGCCAAATCTAGCACCATAAAAGTGGTGTTATCTCTAGCGGCATCTCAAGGCTGGCATCTTTTCCAGATGGATGTAAATAATGCGTTCTTGAATGGTGATCTAACTGAAGAGGTTTACATGGATTTACCTCCAGGTTATCACACTAGGTTGAAGCAAAATAGTACTCAAAAGCTGGTCTGTAAATTGAAAAGGTCGATATATGGTCTAAAACAAGCGTCGCGACAATGGAATTCAAAGCTCTCAGAAGTACTGTATGACTTTGGCTTCAAGCAAGGGCAATGTGATCATTCACTGTTTTTAAAGGGTTCAGGTGATAAACTTTGTATTGTACTTGTTTATGTTGATGATATGATACTTGCAGGACCATGTTTGCAAGAGATAGAAGCTGCGAAACAATACTTGAAAGGTGTCTTTAAGCTGAAAGATTTGGGCGTTTTAAAGTACTTTTTGGGCTTGGAAGTGGCAAGGCAGAAAAGAGGCATTTGCATAACTCAGAAGCAGTATACCATCAAGTTACTTGAAGAATCAGGCTACTTGAGTTCTAAGCCCATCTCAACACCTATGGATCCAAAGATCAAGATCACTGCCACAGATGGAGAACCCTTAGCAGACCCGACACAATATCGAAGGCTCATTGGGAGACTATTATACTTGACGTTCACCCGGCCAGATATAACCTTTGCGGTTCATAAACTGAGCCAGTTTATAAGTGATCCAAGAGTTCCTCATCTAACTGCCGTGCATCATCTACTCAGGTATCTTAAGTTCACAGTTGGGCAAGGTTTACTTATGTCTGCGTTTTCTGATTTACAGATCAAAGCTTTTTCGGATTCGGATTGGGCCACTTGCCCAGATTCTAGGAAGTCAATCACAGGATTTTGCGCCTTTCTTGGAGACTCAATGATTTCATGGAAAGCCAAGAAACAAAACACCATAGCGAGATCTTCAACTGAGGCGGAATATAGAGCTTTAGGATCTGTGACCAGCGAAGTCTTATGGCTGAAACAGTTATTGCTCGAACTTGGTTTTTGTTCCAGTCGGATACCGATCATATATTGTGACAATCGGTCGGCAATTCAACTGGCGATCAATCCAAAGTTTCATGAGCGGAGTAAACATATTGAGATAGATTGCCATTTCATTAGGCATCATCTCAACTCTGGAAATATAAGACTCCTACCCGTTCGAAGTGAAGATCAGTTGGCCGACGTATTTACTAAGCCACTTCCAGCACATATTCTTAATAAATTCATGTCCAAGATGGCCGTCTTAAACATATATCGTCCATCTTGCGGGGGCGTATTGGAATTACACGAAGATGGAGCTGAAGCAAAGCGAAGCTAAGCTGTAGCAAAGGCATCACTAGTTTTGATTAGAGACTGTTTTAATAGTCGGGGACCATTTTGTAAATTCTCAACTTTTGGATCCATTTGTCATTTACATAGTCATTGTATTTAAGTTTGCTGTGGACGTTGTATTTGCACTATCTGTTTTACAATCAATATTTTTATTCTCCCAATTTCTTGTTGCTTGAACGATTGAATCTTTGCTATTCATACAAAGATTTTCTTTAAACACTGAGCTTAAAAAGCTCAGATCTTTCCAAGATTATTATTCATTGCATCGTAGTTACTGCAAGCTCTGAGTCCATTGAATCTAGGATTCTTGGACTTGTTCAACTCTACGATTCAATCCAAGAGCTTTTAACATCTCAAGGTTCTCAGCGAGCCCTTGTTTGTAGAGATGGGATCAAATCGCTCGAGGAATCGCTTGATCAGTCCGTACAGATACTCGATACATGCAGCAAAACTAGAGATCTTCTTCTTACAATCAAAGAGAAAGTTCATGCCCTTCAATCCTCGATGCGTCGCAAGGGCATAGAGTGTAAGGATGATGTTGCTACGTATTTTAGCTTTAGGAAGAAGATGAAGAAAGTTCTATAGCGAAGATAATGAAAAGCACAAAACGTTTTGATAGCAGTAGGTACTGCTACTCCTTCGACGAAAGGTGATGATGGTGATTTCATTATATTGGTTGAAGAGGTATTTCTGGGACTGCTAACGATGTATTGAAGACTGTTTTGGCGTTCGTTTCGTGCTCGAAGCTAAGCCTAGCGGACGATGGTCTTTGGTCTCAAAGATGGTTCTTGCGAAATCTTCTGCTGTCGATGTAAATACTATTAGTAATGAGGTTGAAAACGTAGATTTTTCTATAATTCTTTGCAAGAGAAGATGAGACTAAACATAGCAGGGATTAACGATGTACGGACAGTTCAGACAAGTCTTGAAAGTGCCGTAGCCTCCATCGAAAGATTTGAGGGTGTATTAGAGAGATTGTTCAGGCAATTAGTTCACCGTACGTAGGGTTTCGCTTCTTAATGTACTTACTGATCATTAAGAAAAATATAAAGATCTTTTACTAATTCTTTTTTGTAGATTATAGTGAAAACATGTACTAATCAAGGACGGTGGTGTACGGCTCCATACACACATGCATTGGTTTGTAATAATAATATTCTCCTCATGAAACATTTTCCTTCATTAAAGGCGAGTGCATGTTATATGGATCTCATCTCATCATATGCAAAAGCCCGACAAACTGTTGTCGATCGGAATGAAGTATAACACATTTAGCAACTTAATCCAAGAATGAAACTTAACTAGAATTCCAAACAAAAGTTCGATCTGTGGTACGTTGAAGGACATATTATTACAACACTGTTTTTTTCTCAAAGTTTGAGAAATGATTTCATTTTCTCCATCCAAATCACACATCTAAGGCTTTTACCTTCGACTAACAGATCGAAAGCTCTATTTACGTCCTCGAAATCGACCTCGTGAGTCACAAACTTATCGAGCTCCAATTCCTTGTCGAGGTAACGCTTAATGAGAATGGGTATATCCGATTTTGGCTTTACGCCGCCGAAGAGAGAACCCATTATAGTCTTTCCGTGATGAAGCACTTCGAAGGAACTGAGCTTCAGTTGAGATCCAGGCTTATCCACTCCAAGAACTATCGTCTTTCCCCAACCCTGTAAGAAAAAAAAAAACACAAATGAATCGTTTAAAATTTTAACGTATATATATATATATATATATATATATATATATATACACAGAGAGAGAGAGAGAGAGTGATATAAGAGGACCTTTCTGCAGCTGGCGTAAGCTTCTTCGACTAACGAAGATTTTCCAACGCATTCGAAGCAATAGTCTGCTCCTCCATCCGTCATCTCAGCGATTATCTGCTAGAGTACATTATGTAAGAGTTATATGAATTATACCAAGCAATTAGTTGATATATTTTAATGTAATGAAATATGATCGATTACCTCGCTCAAGCGTTTCTCGCCGCAGCTTTTAGGATCGATGAAATCAGTCACTCCAAATTCTTTACCTAAATGTTTGAAATCGAATTAGGGAAACAAACATCGATAAACTTTCATACGAGGTTCTTTTTTTCTATCCTTACCAGTTTCGAATTTTTCTGGGTTCACATCGATGCCTATGATTCTCGAGGCACCGCATAATCTTGAACCCTCAGCAACCTTCGAAACAATCTCTTCATCAATCCTCATACTAAAAAAAAAAGAAACGAAAAAAAATCGTCGTTCTTACCGCTAATCCAATTGATCCCAGTCCGAATATCGCAACTGTTGACCCTTTTTCGACCTCTGCAACCTTCCAGGCAGCTCCAACGCCTGAACGAGAATGTAATAAAATCAAACATATTTGCCTCATATTTTCTAACAATACATAAAAAAGACAGTATTTAATCTCTAACCCGTCGAAACCCCACAGCTCAAAGGCAAGCCCTATTAGGAGGAATCGAAGGTTCGAGTTTTGCAGCGTTAGAGACGTGAAGGACAGTGTATTCAGCGAAGCTCGACACAGAAAGAAAATGGTATAACGTATCTCCTTTGAGGTCTGTGAATCTGCTAGTTCCATCGTGCATCCATGGAGAGACATTAAATGGGAATTTCGAACACAAGTTGCTTTTCTTGGACATGCAATCTCTGCATTCCCCGCAATCTGATATGAATACTGGGATCACTACGTCTCCTATTACGAACTCAGTTACACCTCCGCCAATGCTCTCCACAACACTTTTGGGTCCAGAATTACAGCAGATTAGCCACATATTTGGAAAAAAACAACAAAAGCAAAAACAAAGTTATGTAAGCACATCGTATGTTTAATACCCGACAGATTCATGGCCCAGAATCCTCGGAAAACATCCAGGAAATTCCTGCACAAGAATCGAAGCAAATGGGGAAGCGAAAACCGTACAAAAGCAGCAATCTTGAACTAGATAAACATACTTTCAAGTTTAGGAAGGTGTAATCGCTGTAACAGAGAGAAGTGCATATGATCTTGACGCGGATTTCATGGGATTTTGGTGGGTGGACGAATATTTCCTCGATCACAAGCGGCCCTCCTGCCTTTCTTGCCACCGCAGCTTTTCAAGTAGACACACAAAAGATGAGCTTATACTTATACAACGTTTAAGAAGAACAGTAATTGAGCCTTACCTCGACACCTTATGGGTTTCCCTGCTGTTTCTTCAATGGAGTCAACTCTTGTGTTTTCCATTTTCTTTTCTCCTTTTTTTTTTGTCTTCAAGCGTTAAGATTGGTGAGTGGAAGTGAACAATCTTGTCTATGGGCGGGATATAAAAAAGAGTGGTTGGTGAGACTACTTACAAGACAATCTAATTTAAGCTAAGCACACCTGACTTGTTGAAATGACATTGCAAAAGAAGAAAATAATGAAGTACTTGTCTACCTTCTTGTTTTTTTTTTTTTTTTTTTTTTCGGTCCGAGGTATACCCACACTGCCCGGCTATGGGCTAATCGCCACACACTCCAGAGGTAGGACTAATCCCCGGGGTCAGATGGATACATTCCAAAACCCACCCAACAACGATAGTCATGGGCCTAAACCCATGGGGACTTTCCAAAGTCATGTGGGAGGTGGGGTTCGAACCCCTGACCTCCTAATCACATGAACTTTGGATGCCTCAGCTTGGCCACTAGAGCCAAGACTCATTGGCTTGTCTACCTTCTTGTTGAAGTCATAGCTTTAATAAAATATATTATTTCAAACAAAGAGACTAAAAAGTACAAGAGCAATATGGTTCTGATAATTCTTCGCCTTAGTTCAAGAATTTGAATCCATGATACGTAGAATCTAATCTAATCTAATCAATCCATGGTGCATCGACGACCTTCGCCATGAACGCATACCTATCCACAGCTTCATCGATCTATAAAAGAAGCCCAACAGAAAAAGGTTAATTCAAATATATACAAACCATTCTTATTCTTTATTCGAACGAAAACATAAAAAAATCGTACAATTTTCTGAGTGGGCATTCCAGCGCCATGACCAGCTTTCTGTTCGATGCGTCCGATGATGGGATTTGTCTGAGGGCTGTTCTCTAAGCTTGTACACAGAACATATTGCATAGTCTAGCGAAAAATTTAAAGAATTATACATCAGATTCATAATATTCGTTTATATCGTTTTGCATGCAAGTAAAAATGCTACCGAATATTTGACAGTGGGGGACAGAAAAGATACTTACAGCCAAGAGCTTCAGGGAATGTAGTGGGACAACTCTATCGTCGTGGTCGGCTGTTAAAAGAATAGTCGATGGATACTGAACGGTTTTATCAGAAGCTTTTTCGTCCCACGGTCTTTTTACGTTGTGCAAGGGTGAGTACCTAATCCAGCGAGTAAATACGGGAAAAAAAAAACAGATCTTACGAACTTGAACAACTTGGAACGATCGAATTTGATCATGTACGTTAAAGATGCTCACTTTATAAGCCAGTTGAACTCTTCTTCCTTATCAGAGCATCCATAGTCTGATGTCCATGCATGGCCTAGTTTGTTGGGAGGCAATATTGAAATGAAACCGAAAAATCTTTGAAAAATGAAAAAAAAGAAAAGAAAAGAGGGGAAGTCTTACCGATAGTAAATTTGTGAAACCTTAGCATGTCCATGACGCCAACATGAGCTAAAGCACATCCGAAAAGATCAGGCCTCTGCAAAACACAACAAAATGATGAATACAAATTGTGTTTAGAAAGGTGTGTGTGTGTGTGTGTGTGTGTGAGCACCTGATTAATGCAAGCTCCAACGAGCAAACCTCCATTGCTACCACCTTCGATGCAAAGCTTCTTAGGCTGCGTATAGCCAGCGGAGACTAAGTACTCAGCAGCTGATATGAAATCGTCGAAGCAGTTCTGTTTCTTCGAAAGTGCGCCAGCCTTGTGCCATTCCTCTCCGTATTCGCCTCCTCCGCGTATGTTTGCTATGCAGTAGACGACATCTAAGTGCTTCGCAAGAACGACACGCGTAGGAGTAAAATACGGTGTGATGCTGATGTTAAAGCCACCGTAACCATAGAGAAGACAAGGGTGCGAACCATCGAGGGTCATGCCCTTTCTAGTGACTATGAATGTCGGGATCTTAGTGCCATCTTTGCTAGGAACAAAGACCTGGAAAAAAGGGATTGTACGTATAAAATCATTGATGGAAGTAACTATGATGGAGGTGTAGAATTTGATGGCTCGAACTTACCTGAGTGACTTCGAATTCAGACCTGTCAAAGCCAGGCACAACTATTTCTCTGAAGACTTTCATGTGCTCACCTTCGCTTTCCAAGTTGCACACATATATGATTCCAGGGACAAGGAAGCTAGTGAAGCCGAGAAAGACTAGGTTGTCTTTACGCCTGCAAGATATCTCAGTAACTGAGCCAATATCGAGTGGCAAATTGCGCACGAGGGTACCAGTTTTCAAGTCCCTTATCTGCAGAACGTTCTTAACATCGCTCATGTAATTGACTACTATCTGATCTTTGTTTACTGCCGTGACAGATTCAAGAACGTCCTTATTATCTTCAGGCAGCACGTCGGTCCAAGAACTAGGTTGTCTTAGATCGATGCGGACTAGCTTGTACCTCGGAGCGTCCTTATTGGTTCTGAAGGTGAAAACTGTGTCATCATTGGCTACGTAACTATAGTAAGCTTCGAATGAGTCGACGAGCTTCACAAAGGGGAGCAATTCGTTTGACCCTTTATAGCCTTCGAGGCCTTTGGGGAGGGTTGAGAGGTCACAGTAATATATCTTGTTCACGGGGTCACAGTTTTCCGAGATATACAGAAGAAGATACTGAAAGAAATAACAAACAAGTGAACGCAAGCCAAAAACATATTCCCCGAAACAGTGACAGTGTTTTATCGTATATTCATTACCTTCCCATCTTCTGTGACATAACCAGTACGTGTGTGTTTAGGGTTTTCTGGGTCCCGCCAACATAAGACATCTTCGGACTGATCGGTGCCCAAGAAATGGTAATAGAGTTCATGGTGTAGGTTCGCATGGGTCTCTGTTCCAGCGTCTAAATTATCTCCATCCCTTTAACAACAAACTACAAAAGTAAGAACTGAGTAGAATTCACAAGCGAAACACTATCATTTACAGCAATTTAGGCCAAAATTTCAACATCTTTTTCCCTTTTTCTTGACTGGTCACAAGATCCCAGAAATTCAAAGACTTACAAAGGAGCAGGATAACGGCTGTAGAAAAAACCTTTGCTATCATGGGTCCAACTGATACTAGAAAACTTCACCTGCAATTAGACGATATAGCATAATTTCATAATAAGTTTTCCACAGAAGCTCAGTAGCATGCATGTTGAAGAAGAATATCTTTACCCAAGAAATGGTATCGGGCTCTGTTCCTTTATCATCGATCCTCATAAGTTTAACAGTGACCCAATCACTTCCACTTGAACTAGTGCCATAAGCCAGGTACTTGGCATCTTCACTAACTTCGTACTCACTTAAAGCTACAGTCCCATCCTCGCTTAATGTGTTTGGATCGAGCAAAATCTCAGGTTCACCCTCCAAACTATCCTGCAAAGCCATTAAACCTCTGGTTTGAGGCATGGGGACGCAATAGAAATACCAAATTTACAGTTCAAAGACGTAAAAATCAAGAACCTGAACGTAAAGGACTTTCTGCGGCTGTAAACCCGTATTGTGAAAGTAGAAGTACTTGTCGCCTGCTCTAAATGGAGCATTGTACTTGGGAAAATCAAATAATTCAGTAAGCTTTTCGCGGAGCTTATCCCTAATGTCACAAGTCTTCAGAACAGACTCTGTCAAGTGCATTTGTTTCTCGACAAACTCCTTTGTCTCTGCAGAGTCAGGATCCTCCAACCTATCAACAGTAATTTTCGAATTCATCAATCAAATCTTAAATACAGATAAATGTCAGCTGAAGAAGATAAATCCATGCCCACAGCTAAAAAAAAAAAGCATTACGAAGGTAGCGAGCAACAGAAGATAATAAAACCCAATTGGATTAGAGTTCAATGCAATACAATTCAAACTAATGCAAGCGATAAATTAAAAGATTTAAAGGAACAAGCCATTACCATCTATATGGGTCAGCCACCATAACACCGTGATAATTCTCAACCACAGACTCGTCGCGGCGAGCCGAAGGATACGAAAGGGGTTCGTTGAACACTGAAACAGAACCCATCTCCGACGACGTCGATAAAGAAGGTGCGAGAAAACGTGGGTTATCTGCAAAGAGCTTCCTTGGTTGTGTGCGTTTGTGGAGAAGTCTCAGAGAAGAAAAGAACGCATTTTTATCATTGCCAGGTGTGGATACAAGTCTAAGTAGGTGCGATGATTTATATGGACTACGGAGTTTTGCGCACGAAAGCATTATTCTATCAAAAGCCGAAACGGTGAAATCATTTATCATATAGATATACCATATTACACAGTCTGTTCCTTAATTTCCCCGAAATATTCTGATACCATACCGCAACTGCAAATATTGGTCTTTTCTAATATTTTCCCCCCTTTTGGAGTTAACAAAGAAATTGCAATGGATTCTACCGATGGGCCAAAGCAGATAATGCCAAGTGTGCGAATCATATCGAAATTTACCTAAACACCGTTTTCAACCGATGAAACTATGTCAACACTAAATCGTGAGAATAATCAGGTTCCAAGAGTTATAATGATATCATAGAAATGAGATCATAACGACTTTGGTTTTGGGTAAAGAGAGTGAAGGATCTTCTTGAAGAGCAGCACAGTTGCTTTGACCAAGTGAATGCTCTGCTCCAATTTTTAAGACGCTTCTTTGAGCAGCTGAGGTTTCTTTTCCTTCACTCTGTCGATTTTTGGGGCAAAGCGAATTTTGGATAAGCCGTTACAAAAAGGGTCCTTGTACAAAATCACGAGGACTACTTGAAAATTAAGATAAGATAACATACCTCTTCGCGTGATGCCCGACTGCGTTTTCTATCACTTCTCTGTTATTTCTCTCGGGCCTGTTCTCTTTCTTTCGAACTCAAATGCCCTATCCTTTTAGAAATGTTTAGAAATTTTGATGGGTTTTACAACGATGATGTAGCAGGATATTCGGTAAAAATAAAGGAATGCGCACGAATTTGAATTAGCCAACCTGGGTCATGTCCTCTCCATGCAACCATTCGTAAGCCTTAGTCCACTTGACGTTACAAAGATTCCTCCTCATCAGTTCATCTAGAAGCTTTCGAGGCATTTAGATTGATGAAATCTGAATATCTGAAACCCACAAGAAGAAGCAAAGAATGCACTTCAACCCTCAAATAAGAATCATACGTAAATCATTTGGAGTATCAAATATAGAATCTGCAGTACGTGCTTTTAAGTCACTGAATCACCAAAAGTCCCCACACGAGCATTCTCCCTGTCTGAAGTGGTGATATCGATTTGTGTCCCTGACGAATATTTCTCTGCCCTCAAACCTGGAGATAAACTTGATGAACGCGTGGCAATCTCCACAGATCCTTAGGTTCTTAGTAACTCGTAGAGAAGACGTTGGGCTGGTCCTCAAGATTCCGAAAGCGACCGCCAACTTCTCACTGTGCCCGCATAAAATGTCCTCCTTCTCTTGCTCCTCTACGTCTTGTAGCACGTAATCTGTATGCGGCGAGTAGCCTGCCTTCTTCATCTCCATGGCTAACTTATTCATCTTGTCCAAAATTTGAGCCATTTGAGGGAACGATCTATCGCCTGCCAAAAGCATGTAAACCTTGTTTTTCACTTCTATCCAACTGCAGCCAGGGTTCTTCTTCATCCCCTTATCTCTCATGATATCTCTGACTCTATCCACGTCTTTCCATTTTCCCTTCGAAGCATAGATATTAGACAGGAGAATGTAATTTCCAGGATTCGAGGGCTCTAGCTCGAATAACTTAGAAGCAGCCATCTCACCTAAGCTCATGTTATGGTGGACTCTGCAAGAACTTAGCAATGCACCCCATACGCAAGCATCGGGCTCAAAAGGCATCTTTTTCATCATGGAATAAGCTTCGTCAAGCTTTCCAACACGACCAAGAAGGGTGACCATACAAGCGTAATGCTCCATTTTAGGTTCGATACCGTGATCCTTGGACATGCTTTCGAAATAACGAAGCCCTTCTTCTCTGAGGCCCTTTTGGGCACAAGCAGACTGCAAGCTGGTAAAAGTAACAGAGTCGGGTTTTTGTCCACTTCTCTGCATGGAAAGAAAGAGTTCCCGCCCCTCTTCAGCTTCTCCGTGCATGGCGTAAGCCCCGAGCATCGCATTCCAGCATACCAAATTAGGGTTACGCATGAGATCGAAACAGTACCGTGCTGAATTGATCTTCCCACAGTTGGCGTACATATCAATCAGCGCACTGCCTACATAAACGTCGTCAGTAATGCCTTTTCTGAGAGAGAAACAATGGGCTGCTTTTCCATGCATAAGGGCTGCAATGTTGCCACAGGCCGGAAGCAGGCAAGGGATGGTCACGGAGTTTGGCCTCACGCCATTGGCCTGCATCTCCCTAAACAGCTCCAATGCCTCGACGTCCTTCCCATGCTGAGAGCAGCAAGCAATTATCGAAGTCCAAGATACAACGTTGAGGTCTATCCCTCTGCTCTGAAGGTCTCTAAAAACCTTCAGTGCCTTGTCACTCAGACCATGTCGAGAGAGCCCTGCTATTAGAGCATTGCAAGCTGCAACGTCCACTCGCTCTACTTCCTCGAATACTCGAGACATCTCCAAGGCTCCCCCACACTTACTGTACATATCGATCAAGGCAGTTACAATGCATTTATCGCCAGAAAAACCTGCCTTACGCATATGCATGCACTTGAGTGCCTGCCTCTAAGTACCCCAAGTCCCCTATTGCAGAGAAAACGCTAGAAAAACTGGTCCCATCAGCCAAAAAACCGTGTAAATGCATCTTCTCAAATGTTAGAACTGCCTCTCGAAAACACCCGCTCTGATTGAAACCTGCAATCAAGCCATTCCAAGAAACAGAATTCGGTTCAAACCCGAGATGCTGCGCCTCGCTGAACACCTTCATTGCATTAACCACGTCCCCTTTCCTTGCATACCCAGCAGCAAGCGCACTCCAAGAAACAACGTCCCTATCAGCCATACTGTCAAACACCTTGCGTGCATCAGCTAATTCATAACACCTCACGTAAAAGTGAACAAAAGACGACTCAACAAAAGCATCCAAAAGCCCAAATGTAATGGAAAACCCATGAACCTGCTTCCCGATACCTAGCGCAGATAGTCCCGCACAAGCCTTGATAATATTTGGCAAAAGACGGGAATCTGGGTAGATGTCAGCAGAGAGCATTGCAGAAAATATACAGAGAGTGTTCTTAAAGTCGTCAAATCTCGAGCATGCATATATAAGAGTAGTAAAAGAGATAAAATCAGGTTCGTGGAGGATCTTTTTGGCATCAGAGAAGCAGCGATGGTCGGCGTAGAGGGAAAGGAGCTTGGTTCTATAGTTGAGAAGGTCGAAAAGACCAGTCCTGAGAAGCTGGGTATGAGTTTCTCGTATCTGAGAGACCGATGTTGTAGCCGTTCCATTCAATAGACGCAACAGCGCTGAACCAATGCTGTAATGATCTCTGTATCCGTTATTTCTTTCCCTGTATTCGTAACGTTCCACACCATGCTTTCTTTTTAAGCAAAAAGGATTGTTTGGATCATCAGACAACGAATTATGAATATCCTCTGAATCAAGCAACGGCGCTACAGCGCTATCATGGAAATCAGACTGAGAACAAGCTGTAGCTATCAATCTACGAAACGAATGACTATTTCCAGCGTTTATACAAAGAGGTTTAGATGAAACACCATAAAGTAATTGCAGTGACATCAGGAAAGGATATATAGTGGAAGAACAGAATCAGCATTTATCCAACCTCATCTTTGCCTCCTAATAAGAGAATCCCTGCTTTACAATCAATCAAAATAGTCAGATATCTGCCCGAGCTTCGTCCACAGGGGGAAAATCCAACAGCCTTTGAGAAAAAGAAAAATCAAACTTTAAATCCTATTACGCTGAACAAGTAAAAGAGATCTAAGGGTACACAACACAGTAAATCCAGTAATAATAATAAAAAAAAACACAGACCTAATTCATCAGTACGAATCCCTTTAGAATGAAGGAGGTATCATGAAAGCTAAAAGAACACCTAACGAAAATCATAACTAAAACCCATTAGCTTAATTATGCCAAAGATGGAAGAAATCGATCGACCTGAGAGGGCCGAGGCTGAGTTTCGGACGGCGAGCTGGTCAATTTGGGTTGATGGTAAATTTTAAAACGCCGGTCTACTAGTAGCGCTTCTCACGTAAAATGCCTAAAAAATCATAAATCAAGTTCAATAATTATTACTAGTATTTTAGCACTACCGATTTACATGCAAATATATTATATTATTTATATTTTGAACACTGACATTATAAATCAAATTATTTAAAAGTAATTTTAATTTAAGAATAAATTTGTAATAAATAAAAATTTTAAGGGATAAATTATAATTGAGCAGTTAAGGGTAAAATTGGAAATTGCATGTTAAATTCACATACCAAAATTGACAGGTTATATACCCTAGGCTCTTAATATAATGGTATAGATTCTCATTAATAACTATTATTTCGTACTATTTTCATTTTTTCTTAATAAAATGACCAAAAATTCAAACAAGGTCAGAAGATAACAAAGTCGCTAACGCTTACGAAGGTGGGGAACGACCCTTGCCATTGCAACCTAAGACTTTAGCAAGGTAGTGGGCAGCACCGTTACCACCACGTTTAACAAAAGAAAATGAAATGGAATGAAACATATCAATAAGGGCTAAGCAGTCGTGCAAGATTGCACCAGAATTCGATGAGATGGATGAATTTCACGCAAGGTTCTTAATGACTGAGAGGCAATCTCCTTCAAAGATGGTGAAGCGCCAGTTGTTTCGAAGGGCAAATTGCAAGGCCCAAAGGATCTTATCGTGCTTCAATAACCTCCGGTAAAAAAGATCCATGAAAGAATCTCTTGAGCCAACCGCAACATGCACCAGAGTCGTCGCGAGCAATAATGCCAATAGATGCCCCGCCGCGTTGGGGGTGTAGAGCCGTCAAAGTTGATTTTGATAAATCCTGATGGGGGACATTGCCAGTGCGACGGGTGAGTCGTAGCATCAAGATCGCCATTAGAGAGCGGTCTATCAAAAGATGCAATATCATCTGCCCTCTTAACTGATATAAGAGGCGGGGTGCCTTCGTGCTTCATCACACAAGAATTCCTAGAAAGCCAAATAGCCAACCCATAAGAGATTGAGGAAGTCATCGAAAAGCTTCGTGTCTAGGGCTTCAAAAACTTTGCGCAACCAAAATTCAAAAGAGATGACCCACAATTTTCAAAGCCCGAAGAGAAGCTAGAGGTTTCCAAATTTGGCGTGAGTAAGGACAAGAGATAAAAGCGTGCTTGGTATCTTCAATGGTGATCTGCAACGGCTACAGTGAGGGCTGGGAATACACTTTCGGGCCGCAAGATTTGTTGCTGTTGGGAGAGCATCGCGACAAAGACGCCAATCAAAGATTTTCACCTTCAAAATGACGCTAGAGTTCCATAGGAATTTCCAGCATTGTGGGAGCTCGTGCTAGCAGAGGATCCCGAGGCAATCTGCTGAGCAAGTTGAAAGGCGGTTTTGACGGAGAATGTGCCATCCTTCGTAAAGTGCCAAATGAGCTTGTCGTCGTTCAGCGACAAACTAAGTGGGGTACCCAAGATAAGTTCCGCATCACAGGGAAGGAATATGGAGCGAATCAAAGGTTCGTTCCAAGCGCCGGTAGCATGCATGCGAGTGTTTGAAACTGTCCAGTTGCTTAGATCTTGTCGGATCTGCGTTATTGGCTTAAATGATGAGGTTTGATTCAGCCACGGATCATTCCAGAGGTTTATGCTCGTTCCCGCTCGTGGTTGCCATCGGACGCCGGAGTCAATCATCGGTTTAGCCGCCATAATGCTGCGCCGGGTCATTGAGGGAGCCAACCCCAGCTTAGCCTGAGAAAAGGACACATCTGGGAAGTATCGCACCTTGAGAATTCTGGCCAAAAGGCTGTTTGGTCGAGACAAAATTCGCCATACTTGCTTAGCGAGGAGCGCCAGGTTGAAGAGATGAAGATCTTTGAATCCCATGCCTCCTGAGATGTTTGGTCTTGTAAGTTTGTGCCAAGCTAACCAGTGGGTCTTATGCTAGTCTGTCGAACTCCACCAAAACTTCGCCATACGCTTACGAATGTCATGAAGGACCTGCTTCGGTAGCCAAAAACAAGTCATTGCGTAAGTTGGAAGAGCTTGAATTACCGATTTGAGGAGGGTCTCGCGTCCGGCTTGGGAAAGGAGTTTCTCGGACCAAACCTTCAATTTGGATCAAACGCGATCCAAAATGTTGGGAAGCACTTCTCGTACTATTATCATTTGAATGGTGGATAATAGGCCCGTGAACTGTGATGAATTTAATTTTGAGTTTTTTTTGTCGAAATTCAACAACACATGCACGCATAAATATGCTATTCATACACTATGCAGAGGACCAACGGAAACATTAAAATCGTTTATCAAAAGATGAAACTAAATAAAAAAATTCAACAATTTCCTTTTCTTATATATGTATTTGCAAATTTACATTCATTGCTTCTTCCCAAGAATCTCCAATGTAAGAGGCTGGGGCTGAGCCGCCATAGTCCTCCTCTTCCACAAGCTAATCTCTTTCCTAGGCTCCAACTCACCTTCGCCGCCGCCAGACGCACCTCCGTGCTTAATCCCCATTATTATCGGAGCGGAGAAAGGAATTATTACATCATCACGGTCGTCGTCGTCATCAACGGACCCATTTCCGACCACGCTCGCCCAATCAAAACCAGCCAGCGCGTCACGGCTACTCGCGAACCTCTTCATCTGAACCAAGCTCGGAGCTCTATCTTGTGATTTAAGCTCGCTATATTCGTTGACCAAAGATTCAGACTTTATTCTTTCCCTCGAAGACCCAAAGAGCTTCAGCTTACTACTCATTCCAACCCTTGGCTTCTCCTCCTCCTTCTTGGACGCTTCGATCTGCCTAGGATTATTCAGGTAAGAAGAAACTGACTTGGTCAACGCTTTCTTATGTGATTGAAGTACTTTCTTCTTCTGCTGTTTGCACATATTGTGCCTATGCTTTATCTGTCCCATGCAAGAGATTTTTGGTGAGGTGGGCTCTTGGGAATTTTCATAGTCGTTGTCTTTTTTGGATGATCTCTTGTTCGCTGGAATATAGGGTATGATCGAGCCTGAGAAACCCTTGCTTTGATTCGATGAATTTAATCGATGATCTCTTCTTGGGCTGAAACTATGAGGGTTTTGAAATGAAACTGCTGCTTGTGAAACCTTTGGCAGTAGCTTCAGGATTTTGCTTATCGATTTTGTTGTTGTTGTTGTTGGCTTCTCCATTTGAGTTCTTGACGATTCGCTCGTTACAAACAGACATGCATTAATATGTAGTTATAAAAGTAGACTTTTGTGTTCTTGGACAAAGGAAAGTATCAACTGTACGTCAGGTTAGAAAACTGACTTTTTCAACAGATTTAGATAAGGACGACGTGTGAAAGTATTGGTCAAAATGATGAATGAAATAAAGACCAAGCAAGATAATGTGATTTATTGGAAAAATATGTAACACCCGGGAAATGCAACTGCAACAAAACAAATATTAATTTGGTATATATCGAGATTTTCGATTAAGTAGTTGATACGCGTTACTAAGAAAAGGATTATACACATTTTGCATTAAAATGTATTTGACCCGTTACCGCGATGATTAGTCATTAGTCCTAGTTGATCATCCACAACGAAGAATAAAGGATTATAAACATAATTTTTTTAACAGAATTACTTGTATAACCATCCAAGTAATATGCATGAACTTAGAAATCAAATAAAAAATCAAACTTCCGTTCCACTAAATCGGAGAAAACAACAATGGTAATACTCTCCACATTCATAATTGTAATTCCATAGAAGAAAGTAACTAAACAAAACACAAACTCTTCTTTCTATATGACATCCTATAGAGGCCGTTGTATGAATCCTCGATCCATCATCTTTTCTGTTAACTCCTCATGTTTCTTCAACTGACCAGCTTTCCTCAGCACTTTCATTACCATCTCAAAAAGCTGTGGACTTGGCCTCAAGCACTTGTCTTCAATCATATCTTTAAGATACTTATACGCGTTATTCCAGTGACCCATCGAACAATACATTGAGATAAATATCTTGAACGTATTCACGTTAGGCTCCACTTCGTTTTCGTTCATTTCTTTCCACAGCTTGATAACCATATCAGTCGACTTCGACTCAGCAAACATCTGCATCAAGATGTTGTAAGTAACTGTGTTTGGCTTACACTTCGCATCCTTCATCTTCACGACCAATCTGTGAGCAGCGTTTATGTCTCGATCTTTCGCTATGCACCTAAATATCGGGTTGAAGCTCGAAGGGTTGGGCTCGCACCCTCTCTTGACCATCGAGTTAAGAACTTTCATTGCATCTTCTCTGTTACCATCCTTACAGTGAGCGTCGATCAAGAAATTGTATGTGATTGCATCAGCCTCACAGTTGAGCCTCTTCATCTGATTATAAACCTGCAAAACCTTCTCTGTTCTCCCAGCCTTAACATGAACCCTCATCAAATTATTGAAAGTTACTGCATTTGGTTCGCATCCCACGTCGATCATCTCTGCGAAAACATCGTGGGCACGTGTGATTTGCCCGCACCTACACAGTGCGTCGATCACTATGCTGTAAGTGTATACAGTAGGCTTGATATCTGCCATCTTCATTTCCTGAAATATCCTTTCTGCCTCTTTAATGTCGCCCGCTCGACACCAGCCATGGATCAAGCTTGTATAGACCACAACATCGAGCTCGAATTTGTCCTTCAAGCTGTTAAAAAAAGACTGAGCTTCTTCTGCTCGTCTCTTTCGACACAACATGCCGATGACTACTGAAAAAGCCTTTTTATCAGGTTTGCAACCATAATCCTCCATTCGATTAAATGTATGAACTGCCTCAGCAGCCATACCAGCTCGAACATACCTTCGGATCAAGATGGAAAACGTTTCAACAGAAATGTGTACGCCCTTTTCGCTCATGGCGTCGATTAAGTGCCAGGCGACGTCGAATTGACGAACTTTTCCAGAAAGATCGATCATTTCGTTGTAAAGGTCCGAGATTGAGGATGCTTCCGAGACTGAATTCGCCGCCGTGGACCAATTGAAGAAGGCTAGGGCTTGAGGAAAAGGTATGCCGTGGCGAGGTGCCGCGCATCGATCGATGACGTGGCGGACGACGGAAGGGGTCGGCGAGGAATCGACGGTGGAGGTTGTTGCACTAGAGAAGTCTGAGGACAGAGAAGCGAATGTGATGTCGGCGTTTATAGGGGCTTTAGCAGGGTTCAAGAGGAGGTTAGGATTTTTGCGGTGGTGGTCTTTAATTAGGTCGTAGAATCTGTCGGCGAGTTGAATTGCCGGCGGGGCGAGGTTCTGCGTGCGGCTTGGGGCGGCTTGGTGCTCGGCTTCGTCTTCTGAGACGGCGCCGTTTAGAGGTTCAGGTATTGAGGAGTAGCCTCGTAGGGTTGTTTGGGAAAGACATGAGATAATACGCCGGCGGACGGCTAGCAGGCTTGTTGCTTCGGCGAGCGCCATGAGAGGCTGATTCAGCTTGCGTCGGCGGCGGTAGAAGATAGACCTGAAGTTCGAAGGCTATTTTTGGAAAATCATTTTAAGCTCTTTTGAATGAAAGAAGCCCGTAGTTGGGTTGGGCTAGCCCACATAAGGCCCATTTTTACTTAAATACTTTTATTTCCTTCCTCGCTACAAAAAGGAAATGAAAAAGGTGAAAAGCAGGAGAAAAGAAGAAAGATAAATATAAAAAATAATAAATCAGATGCTCCGACAATCCCATAGAATCGCCACCGCCGTACGCTACCGTCGCCGTCACCTCCGTTTACTTCACGAAGGTCCAGACACAATTGATGAGCTCCTCGATAGGCACCTCGTGAAAACCGACAAGAAGCTTTCGAGCGACGATGAGAACGAGCTCGTGACACGTCAGCGGCTGACGAGCACCCGCCGCGAGGCGTTGAGTTTGTACAGGGATATGATTCGTGCGACGCGTTTCTTCATGTGGCCTGATTCCCGCGGCGTGATGTGGCGCGACGTGTTGAGGGAGAATGCGCGGAAGGAGTTTGAAGAAGCTCGGTTTGAGAAAGATCCACAAGTTATTACGCGGTTGATCATCGGTGGGAGGGATGCTGTGCAGTCGGCGATTGACAAGTTGGTGGAGAAGCAGAGGCAGCAGATTGAGAACGAAAGGAAAGATTCGACCGTGAGATAAAAGCTTTGTTGGGGGTAATTGTTGCTTCTTCTTCGTCTTTCTCGTTTGTTTGGATCATACAGCTGTTTAGTGGGTGTGGGTAGCATGAGTCTTTGTTTGAGGTTTCTGATGCCTGGGTATTATTAATTACTTCTGTGATGTTTCTGTACTTAGTCATTCTGCTGTTTACATGGGTAATTGATAGATTGTTTGAGTATTCTTTTTTGTAGAATGTCTGCTAAGCTTGAGGATAGGCAGAGTCTTAATCTGTTGATCATTACACAAAAGATATGTTCATACTAAGGGTAGGCAGGCTTCTGTATGGGAACTCAGATTTAAAAAGATTGGTGATATCATCGTATTTCAAATCTTTGAGGCGATGAGATATCTAGGATTTACTTCGGCTACTGAAAATATTTATCAGAACAGAATGAGTGATCAAAGTGTGGTTGTCAGATAAATGTGCCAAGTGATTCTTTGCGCCTCATGTTAATCCGAGTAATATGCCTGTTGTATTCTGTCTATGACTCTTTAGAAAATTTTCTTGTTTATCTTTGTTAAACATTGAGTTTCCTTGGATGAATTCCCTTTGAGATGAGAGTGTCAAGAAAAGATGAAAACCTGTTAAACATCAACAATATGCTCTGTGTGTGGTTTCCAATTTCCATTGATGATTTTCTCACGCAAAGTCTAGCACATTGCAGCCTGAGATATCAGTATATATGCAATTACTTAATAATTATCCAACAAACGTTTTATACTCTGGAATTTCAATTTGTTCTGTATATATTTTCTTTTTACAGGTCGACCGTCCATGTACTACTTCATGTAATGAGTTGAAGACACATTAAATCAAAGCATTATACTGCCCTCTTCTTATATGTTGGTTCAGAAGCCAGTCTGGAAATCACAAGCATGCTATGCTGCTCAATGCTCATAACTGCCTTTAAGTTCATTGTTGTATGCTCGTAACCGTATCTTTGTTCTGATTTTTGTTTTTCTTGCATGTTCGCCACACATAGTCCAATTTGGCTAAGCTTGTCTTGCATTGTATATTTCCTTGTATTTGTTGTATGTTAGAAAACTTGGGACGTTGACAGTTGCTGTGAACCCAATAGACCATCGAAGAGGGTGGAAAAGAGAGAATGTTATTTTATTACAGTGAATAAAATTGCCCCATTTATTTACTCCTCTATTACGGTGCAATCAACGGAACACGAATTTACTATATTGCCCTTGTGATGTACGCCTCGTTCTTTTCTTCATTAATGGTAGCATCGTCATCTTCTTCTTCCTCACTGAAACAGTAGCCTCTTCAGCTGCAATTTACTCGTCGACTTGCTACTCTGCGAAGTTCCTTCGACCTCTCTGCAATATCGTTCAATAATGCGTTCTTAATTTGACGATATACTACGATCAAAACTTCGATCTCTACTTCAGATAATTGGTTTTCTTTTTTCCTTCTCACTTCGATATGAAGCCGTCCAAGGGGAGAGGCAGTCGACATAGAGTCAAGAGATCTTCTACATCAGTTATGGTGTTTTCCATTCTATTAATGCGGCGATCGTTTTGTTGATACTTCTCGGATTGGGGATTCTCTCCTTACACGTTGGCTCGTCGCCGACGGAAGATCGAATCGAACTGAAGCGCACGACATTAGAAATCATGTAATTCATTTTCTTTTCTTTTTTCCATTTATACTTGGAGATTTGGACTGATTGAGTTGTTAAAAACAGTAAAGGAGAAGGTTTGGGTGAAAGTGGCAAGCAGCAATGGACTGAGATTCTTTCCTGGGAGCCTCGTGCTTTTCTTTATCATAATTTTCTTGTTAGATTTTTCGCTCACTTATTTACCAATTTGCAAGAAAATTCTCGAGGCTTTACGTAGTACAACTTCAGTCTTTTTGATCGGTTGTTGGCAGTCTGAGGAAGAATGTGATTATTTGATAGATTTGGCAAAACCTCTCATGAGCAAGTCGACTGTTGTTGACAACGAAACGGGCAAGAGAAAAGATAGGAGGTAATCGTTTTCCTATAAGCGTTTCATAAACTCAGAATAAGAATGCGTAAACAAACGTATACAATGCAGGGCACGCACGAGCTCTGGTATGTTCTTGAGGAGAGGCCGTGATAAAGTCATCAGAGACATCGAAAAAAGAATAGCCGACTACACTTTCGTACCCAGAGGTATGTTGTTGCCATGGCTTTCGAATTGAATCAATGGCTAACTCATTGCCTGACTTGATTCTCAGAACATGGAGAAGGTCTACATGTTCTGCACTACGAAGAGGGACAAAGATACGAGCCTCACCACGACTACTTCGCCAATGCATTAAACACTAAAAACGGCGGTCAGCGCATAGCCACCATGCTTATGTATCTGTATGTATGTACTCGTCGTGAATGACTGATAACTCATCGCCAAAAATATGACTACTAACCTTCGATGGGCCATTTTCTCCACAGATCAGACGTTGAAGAAGGTGGCGAAACAGCGTTCCCTTCAGCTAAAGGAAACTTCAGCTCATCGCCGGGCTGGAACGACAAGTCGGAATGTGCCAAGAAAGGCCTCTCTGTGAAACCAAAGATGGGCCGTGCACTTCTTTTCTGGAGTATGCACCCAAATGCCACTTTGGATCAATCGAGCCTTCACGGTTAGTTAGTATCATCATTCAATCTTTAGAGAAATACTTTCTACGTAGTGAAGATTCTAAAGAAAGCTTAGAGGCGAAACCTGCAGCATGCATGTTTTCGAGATTTTTAACCGATTTTTGAACTTACAGGGGGTTGCCCTGTAATAAAAGGGAATAAGTGGTCCCCTACGAAATGGATGCTTGTCGGCGAATACAAAGTATAAGTGAATTGCTCAATCTATCCTTAAGACAAATTCGAGGAGCGAAGAGTTCTATTCGCTTCCATCAACCTCAACAAAATTCCCACGTAGAAATACCAGCAAACTCGTGCAAGCTTGCGAAAGGTGTCCATGCAATGACGAAGATGTAATTTTTTACCTTTTGTTAGGGCGGTGATTTGCTCGTTACCACCATTTCATTAATGTCTCGTTTTGTTGACAATAGTTGAAAGGTTAGGCTACTTGACCATTCCTTAAATCATATTTTTTTGTTTAGGGTGCTGTTGGTTTAAAGAATTTGGGGGGAAGGAAAAAAAAGGAAAGGAAAATTAATTTTGTATTTGATTAGAAAAATAGTCGAGAAAAAGAAAAAAAAAAGAAAGGAAAACGTAAACTAAGTTTAAATCTAAAATCATGAAAAATCAGCTACTCACCAAACCTTGAGGAGAAGGAAAGAAAGCTAATGAAAATTAGCTTCTAATTTTCTGTTCCTCACCAATTTCCTTGATCCAACCACAACAAGAATATCAAAGATTAGGCACACAGTAAGAATATCAAAGATTAGGCACTACTGACGCTGAATTGTTCTCCACTAGAATATTCAAGTAATTAGTCTCGGATTCAAATTCTAACCGACAAAATATTTCTTCGTGATACACAAAATTGGAGTCAGGTGGAGTAAATTCTGTAAAATGTAGAAAATATCCTTAAATTGAAGGTTATGGACTGTAGTCGAGAATTCTACTTTTACAAAAATAATTTGGTCAAACGCCCATTTTTCAAAGACCAAGGGACAAGAAGGCTATTTGGTAATGGTGGGAAATGGATCAGACAATACGAGCCGAGGTCGTTAAATATAGTTTGTTGGGCTTATTATTATAGTATTACTTTTATGGGAATATATGTATAGATACTAGCTAGTAAATGAATGAAAGCCAAGTAGAGAGTATTACAATCAACTCTACTTCCTAATTCCTTCCAAAAAAAAGAACTCTACTTACTAATTCCTCTTGGCTTAATCTCTAAATCTCCCTCTCTCTAAGTGTATTCCATCCAACTCTGTAACAATGCTGGCGGTGTTTTTCATGAAGCTTCTCGGGCTGGGAATCCTCTCCTTAACAGTTGGCTCTGAAGATTCGTCGCTGATCGAATCGAAGCTTGCGATGTTAGACAAGTAAGACTCACATTGATATATCCGTCGAATTTATTGCTTCGATTTAATTTTACCTTTCCTTTTGTGTAGTCGACGCAAAAAAAAAGAAGAAGAAGAAGAAGAAGGTGAAGGTCTAGGTAAGAGATGCGAACCGCTGATGGAGATTCTTTCCTTGGAGCAGCCTGGAGCTTTCCTTTCCATAACTTCTTGGTACCTTCTTCGCAGCAAGCGAATTGTTTGAAAGTGTTTTGTTAGGATATGCGGAAATCCCCGATAATTATTTTGCCCGAAAAATGACGATAATAATAATAGAGAAGAAAAATAAATTTGGACAGTGACACGAGATTTACGTGGTTCGGTCAGAATGACCTACGTCCACGGGCCGGAGGGTAGAACTTCTTTATTATGTGGAGTGATTACAGACACGTACACTGACGTGGTATAAAACAGCTACAACAATATAAGGAGTAGGCTACAGAAAATAACAGAGGAGAAGAACGAAGATCTGTGTGGTGTCTCTCTTCCTTCGCTGAATGCCTCTATTTATAGGCGTAAGTTTGCATTGATCCTTCATATGAACTGAAGAAATAATATTGCAGCTTGTCTGTAGAAAAATCGAATGCAAAAGCATTCAACGCCCAAAACTTTTGACAAAAGCATTCACATGCTTTACTGACTTTTCAAATCGCATGTGCTATTTGTTTCTATCAGTCGACATGTAGGTCATAAGCAACAAATCTCCACCTTGACCGTGATGTCGCAAATCCACATTAATTTAGAATACCTTTATCTCCCTCCGACCTTAGCCCCGACGGGCTAGTTCACCAACTTTAAAACACCAATCAAGTCCAAGCAATGCTTGAACTTGAAAACTGGAAGAGCCTTTGTAAACATGTCTACAGGATTATCCGTCGTGTTAATCTTCTTGATAAACACCTTCTTGTCTGCAATGATATCACGAATAAAATGATACTTAACATCAATATGCTTAGTCCTTTCGTGATACATCTGATCCTTAGTCAAATGAATCGCACTTTGACTATCACACAAAATAGTAATGACTCCCTGACTCTGAGTTAATTCGCCGAATAACCCTGTCAACCATAAAGCTTCCTTGATCGCATCAGTAATCGCCATGTATTCTGCTTCAGTAGTAGATAACGTCACTACATGCTGTAGAGTAGCTTTCCAGCTAACTGCACAACCTCCAATAGAAAATACATAACCAGTAAGAGATCGTCGTTTATCGAGATCACCTGCATAGTCTGAATCGACGAAGCCAACGAGACTATCATTGTTTCTGCCAAACTCCAAACAAAAGCTTATAGTACCCTTCAAGTATCTGAGAATCCACTTCACTGCTTGCTAGTGTTCTTTCCCTGGATTAGCCATATACCTGCTAACAACACTAACAGCCTGTAAAATATCAGGACGTGTACATACCATTGCATACATAATACTGCCGATTGCACTCGAGTAAGGAACCCGTGCCATGTACGCTTCTTCCACTTCTGATGATGGTGACTGAGCAGCGCTTAGCCTAAAATGGCTAGCAAGAGGAGTGCTGACTGGTTTGGCATCGCTCATGCCAAATCTCTCCAAAACCTTCTTGAGGTAACTTTCCTGGATTAGGTGTAACTTACCAACTCCTCTATCACGTCTAATCTCCATACCAAGAATCTTCTTAGCTACTCCCAAATCTTTCATCTCAAATTCACCATTCAATAAGGCCTTCAACTGGTGAATTTCTGCAAGATTCTTAGCCGAGAGCATATCATCAACATATAACAATAGATAAATGAACGAACTGTCATTTAACTTCCGGAAGTAAACACAACTATCATACTTGCTCCTGGAGAAACCATGACCCAACATGAAAGAATCAAACCGTTTATACCACTGTCTTGGAGACTGTTTTAATCCGTATAAGGATTTCTTCAGTAAACAAACTTGGTCTTCCTTGCCTTCAACTATGAACCCTTCAGGTTGCTTCATATAAATCTGTTCATCTAAATCGCCATGTAAGAACGCTGTCTTGACGTCAAGCTATTCTAACTCCAAATCATACATGGCAACGAATGCAAGTAATACACGAATAGAGCTATGTCTAACGACAGGTGAGAAAACATCATTAAAATCAACACCTTGTACCTGACTATAGCCTTTCGCGACTAATCGTGCCTTATACCTTGCATCGTCAGAACCAGATAAACCTTCTTTTTTCTTGAAGACCCACTTACATCCGACTATTTTCTTTTTCTTCGGCGGCGACACAAGAATCCAAGTACCATTCTTGTGAAGAGACTCATTTCTTCATTCATCGCTACCAGCCACTTATCAGAATTATCATCGCTTATTGCCTCCGAATAGGTTGAAGGTTCGCCGCCTCCACCTGTTTCTTGCGCCACTGATAAAGCGTACGAAACTAAATTTACGTACCGCTGTGGTAGTCGAATCTCTCGTCTCTCCCTATCTCTGGCTATAGAATATTCCTGCTCGGTGCTCTCATCTTCAACAGTATCTGAATCAGGTTCTGGCTCATGCTCTTGATCTATTGAACTCGTAGCAGGATCATCTGAAGGATCTTTGTTGATCTCGAGCTCCACCTCGCTGTGTACACTATTCTTCTTTTCTTGATTAGAAAAATCAGTAGACTCTTTCGAAGAATGTAACATAGAAGACTCGTCAAATGTAACATCTCTGCTAATTATAAATTTGGGTGACATGGGATCAGGATAATATAGTCTATATCCTTTCACCCCTGAAGCGTAACCGAGGAAAATACACTTCTTAGCTCTAGGCTCTAACTTTCCCTCGTTTACGTGCATATAAGCTGGGCACCCAAATATTCTTAAGTTGGAGTAATCAGCAGGAGTACCTGACCATACTTCCTCAGGAGTCTTGAAGTTGATTGGTGAACACGGTGAGCGGTTGACAATATAGCATGCTGCGGCGATAGCTTCAGCCCAAAAATCATTTGTCAATCCAGCGTTAGAGATCATACATCGAGCTCTCTCTAAAAGCGTCCGGTTCATGCGCTCGGCAACACCATTTTGTTGAGGCGTCATTTGAACAGTGTGATGTCGAACAATACCTTCATTTCTACAGAACTCAATGAACTCGCTTCCGCAAAATTCTAAGCCATTATCTGTCCGCAGCCGCTTAATCTGTTTTCCTGTCTGCTTTTCAATCAAAGCCTTCCATTGTTTAAACGTTAGGAAAACATCACTTTTCTGCTTAAGAAAATAGACCTAGACTTTCCTTGAAAAATCATCAATGAAAGTCAACATATATCTTGCACCACCTTTGGACGGAACACGAGAAGGACCCCATACGTCAGAATGAATATAGTCCAAAGTACCTTTCGTCCTGTGGACAGCTGGCGAATTGAAGCTTACTCGTTTCTGCTTCCCAAAAATACAATGTTCGCAAAAGTCCATCTTACCAGTACTTTGACCGCAAAGTAGGCCCCACTTGCTTAAAATTGTTAAGCCTTTTTCTCCCATGTGTCCAAGTCGCATATGCCATAATCGCGTGGTATCAACTTCCGGGGATGTCGAAACTGCAGCGGAACCTGTAACTGTAGTTCCCTGCAAAATATACAAATTTCCAGACCTGCAAGCTTTCATCACGACAAGGGCACCTTTGGCAATCTTTAAAACTCCACCTTCACCTGAGAACCTGCACCCTTGAGATTCAAGTGTGCCTAAAGAGACAAGATTTCTCTTCATATCTGGAACATGTCTGACTTCTGTGAGCGTTCAGATGATTTCGTCGAACATCTTGATCATAACTGTGCCTTTACCAATAACTTTACACGGAGCATCATTTCCCATTAAAACATATCCACCATCGAATTTTTCATATGTGAAAAAACAATCTTGACTCTGACTTATATGGTAAGAACAACCCGAATCTAAGATCCACTCATTATCAGACCTAACAATATTTGCAGTTGCTACAAAAATAGTTCCATCGCTCTCATCAGCAGCTAAACTAGCTTCGCCGGGTTTATTAAACTGCTGATTATTTTTCTCCTATTTTTTAATTTAAAACAATCAGCTTTAATGTGACCCTTTTTCTTGCAAAAATTACAGACTTTATTTCTGTACCTGGATTTTGACCTTTCTTTAGATCTGCTATTTTCAACGTCTCTACGTTCTGGTCTTTTCCGTGCAAACAGGCCTTCTGTCTGGCTACCACTTGTTTCTCCCGTAATATCCCTGTCTATCTGTTCTTTCGATTGTAAAGCAGATTTGACACTATCATACGATATCGTATCTTTCCCATAGATTATGGTGTCACGAAAATGCTTTAAAGACGAGGGAAGGGAACACAACAATATTATGGCCTGATCTTCGTCCATCACTTTGACTTCTACGTTCGCCAAATCAATAACGATAGAATCGAATTTATCGAGATGCGAAAGAATAGAAGTACCTTCCGTCATTTTCATACTGTATAGCTTCTGCTTTAAATAAAGCCGGTTCTCCTTTGTCTTCTTCATGTAGATAGCTTTTAACGCATCCCACATACCCATGGCCGTCGTCTCCGTGGCAACTTCTTGTAAAACCTCGTAAGAGAGATTTAAGATAATAGCCGATCTGGCTTTCTTATCCAATTCATTAAATTGATCGTCCTTCATTTCGGTTGGTTTCTTCTTTGCGCCTTCAAGCGCCACCTCGCAACCGTCTTGAACGAGTATGGCCTCTATTTTGAGACTCCACATTGCAAAGTTGACATTTCTGTCGAACTTTTCAATTGACATTTTTGTTATCGTCATGGTGGCTAAAAAATAAATCGGGTTAGCTCTGATACCAATTTGTTAGGATATACGGAAATCCCCGATAATTATTTTGCCCGAAAAAAGACAATAATAATAGAGACGAAAAATAAATTTGGACAGTGACACGAGATTTACGTGGTTCGGTCAGAATGACCTACGTCCACGGGCCGGAGGGTAGAACTTCTTTATTATGTGGAGTGATTACAGACACGTACACTGACGTGGTATAAAACAGCTACAACAATATAAGGAGTAGGCTACAGAAAATAACAGAGGAGAAGAACGAAGATCTGTGTGGTGTCTCTCTTCCTTCGCTGAATGCCTCTATTTATAGGCGTAAGTTTGCATTGATCCTTCATATGAACTGAAGAAATAATATTGCAGCTTGTCTGTAGAAAAATCGAAAGCAAAAGCATTCAACGCCCAAAGCTTTTGACAAAAGCATTCACATGCTTTACTGACTTTTCAAATCGCATGTGCTATTTGTTTCTATCAGTCGACATGTAGGTCATAAGCAACATGTTTTAGTAAGCATCTTACTTTGTGATTTCTTTGCCTGACAGTCTAAGGAAGAATGTGATTACCTTATAGAGCTCGCAAGACCTCACCTGAAGACTTCGCAAATTGTAGACGGTGCATCGGTCAAGATTAGAGACAGCAAGTGATTGTTCTTCCATGCTATAATCCTTTTTCTTGTCTGTGTTCCTTTATATAATTCGAAGTAAGCATCAGTATATATATACATACATGTAGGAATCGTACGAGTTCTAGGATGTTCATGAAGAGAGGTTGTGATGGAGTCGTAAGAAACATCGAAAAAAGAATTGCCAAATATACCTTCATACCTGAAGGTATGTGCTGCCATTTTTCATCTATAGCTTTTCCTTGGTTGGGCTTCTGATGTTACTCTATCCATGGCTCGCTTTGACTTGATTCTCAGAACACGGAGAAGGGATGCAAGTCTTGCGATACGAAGAGGGACAAAAATACGTGCCTCATATCGACTCTTTTTCCAAGGCAATTGCCTCTAAAAATGGGGGTCAGCGCGCAGCTACCATGCTCATGTATCTGTACGTGCTTTGTCATGAGTGTGATATGATTGATACTCTTTCGCCAAGATAAGATTTCTTTTCTAACCTATTTGGTTGCCCGCTATTTGCTCTGCAGATCAGATGTTGAATAAGGTGGCGAAACAGTGTTCCCTGCTGCTAAGAGAGGGCTCTCTGTGAAGCCAAAGATGGGCAACGCACTGTTTTTCTGTAGCATGAAAGCAGACGCAACTATGGATCCGTCGAGTCTACATGGTTAGTTAGTGTTATCATTCGTATTAATCGAAATATAGATGAGACAGTGTCAAGAAATTCTTACTTTGCTTCGATGATTGTTTGATATCTGCCAGGAAGCCGCCCAGTGATCGAAGGGAACAAGTGGTGCTGTACAAAGTGGATTCATGACAGGCCATATTTCTAAAAGACTGAGATGCGATTGGCTCTGTTCTTTCTTTGACAAAACACTATCCAACTGTTCTGTTTTAGTATTTACTATTACTAAGTGAGGTTATTGGTATGAGCAGCATAGAATGCTCTATAATATTGTAGTGCTTTGATCTCCATTCTTCTACCTTGGTGGTTCCAATGCCGCGCAGCACCTGAGAAGCAACGCTATTGAAAGATAGGGAAAGCACCGTACCTTATGAGTTTCGACAAGCCTCTAACCTCTGCTCCTCCGAGGCACAGCACTGATGAGTTGGTTGGCTTAAAGCCATGTAATGTGCATTTTCTCAAACAGTTCAACCGCATTATATGGGAAGCACTTGACAGAAACCTGCAATCATTATGCCTTCCAAGGAACAGAATTTCAAACCCTAGGTGACGCTCCTCATCGAACACCTTTCCTGCATTAGCAATTATCCCCTTTCCTTACTATCCTATCCAACAAGTGAACATAAATAAATCTTTTGAGTTGATCGATATGAAAAACCTGTTGAGATTAAGCCATTGACGGCATTATCATCGTATCATCGACGTCAGATTGAATCGCAGCTGCCTGCCTACGTTCTTACACGAGCTTTCCCCGCCGATTGCTTACTTGGGCCCTCTTCTCTCCCATTCTACGCCATTGTAAAAGATTCAACAAAGTCTTGATTTTTAGCGTCAGGGATTTCACAACATGCGAATTTTTTGTTTTCACAATTCGTTCTCATCGTAATAATAAATAGATAAATAGGCCCAATTGCCAGATACTGATAACAGAGTCCACTAGGAAAAGAAAAGAAAAATGCGATTTTTGTCTCCGATCTGATGATCCCAAATCGCACCGTAAAATCGTCACCGATGACGATAAAGCTCCCTCCGTCGGAAGAAGGCGAAGATGCGAACAGGAAACCCACCGCGACGGCGTCGTCCGACGCCGTGCTACTCGACGAGAACCTCCTGTACGAGATCCTCCGCCGCGTGGGCGACGGGCGAACGGTAGCAAGATCCGCCGCCGTCAGCCGCCAGTGGAGGCGCACGGCGGACGACGAGCGCATCTGGGAGCACATCTGCGTCGGGGACGGCCGGAGATTCGGAGGCTTATTGCAGGTGCGCGCCGTGGTGTCGGCTCTCGGCCTCGGAGGATTCCGGCGGCTGTACTCGGCTCACCTATGGCCGTTGCTTAAGCGGTCAACTCCACCGCCTACGGTGGCTCGCAGGGGCAACGACGATGGGAAGCTGCCATCAATCAAGCACTTTATGAATATAAGCTCAAGTGAGTGATTGAAACAAGTTATGGTTCTGTTTTATCAATATATTTGCTATGATTTCTTCCCCAACTATATAAGACGTCTTTTTCATTTGCAACATATTCTTAAAACGATGTGCTTTGTATAATTCTCGATCCAAAGTCATAGTGTCAAAGAAGTGTTTGTTTCGTTTATGGTTGGTAAGCAGATGATGACCAAGAAATTTGACCCAATCTAAACTAGTGCGTTCAAACTATTTGAATCTTTGTTTTTATATAACAATTAAAGAAAAATCGTGACAAATTTACCTCTGACTTAGGGTGTAAAAATACAGTTTTCCTGCCCAAGATTCAAACCACGCGACTGCGACTTAATCAAAGTTCAAACTTTCCTATAGAAAATTTCAGAGTCAAGTTTTGCACCTTACGCTGTGTGGCGTGCGTTTGCATGTATGCAGTGCAGACCACCTATATATATACACAGAAAACAATACTCGAAAAGCATCAATCTTTCTATTTATCCTCCATCTCAAACATAAACATACAGAATTATTACAAAGTCAATGGCCAAGCAGCTTGCTAAGTACTTCGCTTTGATCTATGTCGTTCTTGTTCTTCTAAGTTCTCAAAGCGAAGCACGCCAGCTTAGAGACGATAAGTCTATTATAGATAGTGAGATTACGAAGGTATTAAACGTTTTATCAGTAGAAGCACACAAAAGCAAAGGTGGATCATATGGAGATATCATAAGCTCCTTAACATTAGGTGCTATCAAGAAGTCTGGTCCTAGCCCTGGAGCTGGGAACTAATCTCTTTTCTTTCCTCAAATTATTTAACCATTCTTTTATTCTTCTCATAGATTTGTTAGTTGAAATTGGTTTGTTGAGCGTTTTTAGCCCTCATTATTGTCTCGATCTGTAATGAAGAAACTGTTGTTTTTATTTTTTTGTGTATATGAGATCGAATGAAGAGAAGGACTGGTGGAGGGCGATTATTTATCTGAGCAACATATTTTCTTATTCACTTGCTCACACGTTAATGAAGCTCTTTTTTCTTTATCTCCACTCACCCTTTACATATCTAATACATGCAAATATATATAGAGTACATGAAGTAAATGCAGACAAAAACAATCACGCGCATATCTTTCATTTCGTCTATAGGATCGTATCTAGACTTTTTTTTTTCTTTCAATCTTGGTCTTATTTGGATGGCTCTACTTCATGCATGCGTGACTTCAAATCTTAGTTTATA
>JAPQWV010003377.1:0-42225 GCA_027422505.1 Craterostigma plantagineum
TTGAGGCATCACTGTATACCGAAAATCTTTCCATATCAGAGGGTATTGTAAGAACAAGAACTGTTGTCAGTCGTTTCTTCAACTCCTTGAAGTTTACTTCACAAGCTTCCCTCCACCTAAATGGAACGTTCTTCATAAGTTAAGTCTGGCTTTCTTCACCGTTATTGTCACGATGAGCAGGCCGTTGGATCCAAGTTGGCGCCCGATCTAATGGTCAGGTTTTGAAGGCTGAAGATTTAATTATGTTTCCAGGATATCTCGCAAAAAGATCGACGGCTGAGATGTTTAAGAAGTGAAAGAATCGGATGGTGAATCGTGAGCATTGGATCAAAAATCGGACGGATAGTAGTGAAGGTGCTATTTCACTTACAGAGTCGCATGCGATTCTTGCTCTAACACGTAGAAATGCAATACCACGTGGCGACTTGTGGAGCGTTCAATCGGATAAAATGGACGGTGAAGATAGATTGCGAATTAACGCTTAAAAAGATTTCTATCTTATTAATGTCGGATTTCCAGTTCACTTTCTCGAGCATGTAACTTCTTTTAGAGTGAAAATCATCGTGAGGTGAAAACGCGAGAGTTGTAGAAGAGATAGAGATCCGTAACTTTCTTGTTGTGATCAATAAGAAAGGAAGCTCGGTTGATCCATGGACATAGGTTGGAGTTCTGTCTTGTTTGGGCGTTAGTTCGCCGTACTAAATTCATTGATGTGACAGAGTCTACGCAGTGCATGTAAATACGGCATTGATTTAAACGTGAACACAATTTCTTTGTCATAATGGACATCCACATCTTTTTTCGAGATTTTGGATTGGATTTTTGTTATAAAAGTCCAATGTGATTTTCTTCCGGTGCGTGATCTCTGAAATCGAGATTACGACGCTCGAAGAAAAATCTGATCTCGAAATTTATGAAGTTTATCTTTATACGGCGTTCGAAGGAAACTCAAAATTGATCTTGCGTATCCTTCGCTTCACTCACGCCTATAAATAGGTACTTGATGCACGCTATTTTGCACCACAACACAATTCTCTCCAACCACATCATTTAATTTTCGTAATGTATAATCTTGGAGGAAATGCGAATCGTGATGATGTTCCTCAGGAACCTTTTTGGAGGGAAAATCTCGAAAAGCTTAAATTTGAGTTATTCCTTCTTTTGGGATTGCTCTTCGCTGCAATCGCCATTTTTGTGATGTGGGTTGTCACTCACTGCAGTTGCGTTTAATTGTGAAAGGTTATGTCATGGGAAGCCGCGTCTTGTTCGGGCATATTGGAAGAAGATGCCGGCAGAACGTCCTGAACGTCGTCGATGTTTTATCTCCTAAGTTTTTTTTTTTATGTATTCGAGTTGTAATATGATTTTCAGTTATGTAATCGTTATGCATCGACTCTATCATGTTTTCTTTACATCATCGTCTCAATTCCTAAATTTCTACAATTAACCCATGTTTCTCTATGTCCTCGTCTCATTTTCAAACGTGTATACAAGCCCCGAACTTTAAAAATTTAATATTGTTAAACCCTCTTTTATTTCACCATTTATTTATTTTTTTTTAACTTCCCGAATTTCAGCTTGGTCCGATTCGATCAAGCCCAAGTTGACAAACCCAAATTTTGAAAAGGCCCAAAATTTAAATTTCTCCGAATTTCAAAGAAACCCCAAATTCAATCAAAAGTCCGTAATTTTTTATTTTTTATTGGATATCAATATCATTCTTCCTACCTTAATTCAACCGAAATTCTACCAATCTAAGTGTACAAGTATGAAATCTCTAGTTTTCGAACACATCAAGGAACACATAAAAATCACACAAATATTCACGCAAAGCATATATCAAAAAAATCGTAAATCACATAATTACGTATTAAACTTACAGGCGTAACTGATCCTCCAGGCTTTTGAGCGGCAGTACATGGACAGTCTACAGAACCTACAACCTAATGCTCTGATACCATCTGTAACGACCCGACTTCCTAGATACGTATTTTGGCGGATTTTCGCAGCGTAAGCAGCGGAAAGCCCATTTAATTAAAACTTTTAAAACATAATAGTATAAATACGTTCAATGTCTAAATCCATAAGTCCAAACACAAACACATTTTTATTTATTGACTCGAAGCCCAAGAAGTACACGCCCAAATTTAAAACACAAAACATAAACTCGTTCCACAGGTCGCGTCCCCTGTACTGCGCCGCCCTCAAAAGTCCGTGGAGTCACCGCCATCAGCCGCCTTACCTACACACGTAAACCCTGAGCTTTTGCCCAGTAGATGAAAATATGCATGAATGCAAATGCTCTCACATCCCAAACCCGGCACCTCACAAATGCACACTCGACATCTCATACGCTAGTTCCTATTTCAACTCTCAACTCATAAATAGGGCCCTAGGCTAGACTCGGAATCCACGCATAAAATGTCATATAATGTCATGATAGTACGGCCCCATCTCGGTCTCAACCGTAACTATAACCATGACAAGTGGTAACGGCCTCATCTCGGTCTCAACTGCACCTTATTGACAAGCGGCCCCATCTCGGCCTCAACCGCAAGCGCTTCAGCGAATCGTATCCTGACAACTAACATCGATCACTTTGCCCCACTCATCTACACTACCGTGACCCCACACGATTATAACTCCTCTCGTACCACGTGTATGCAAATGACATGCAAATAAAATGCAACACATCACCATGCAACATATAAAATGTAATGTATCGGCCCGAGGTATTAGCTCGGCCCGATCTCGAAAATCCTCATACACCAAATAATCCGGGCCCGAAGCCCGCGTTCCAATTTTTATCGGCCCGAAATCTTAGCCACCAAAAGTCTCCCCGGAATTTCACTAAGAGTTACCAAAATTTAATCATTTTCACTTTAAGACCCTAATTTCACAATTGGTCCATATTTTAATATATTTTCAAATTCTAACGTCCAATCTCAAAATACCACTTAAGTTCCCAATTTAAAAATATATTTCTGAATTTTACATTTAAAAGCCCCAAAATTTCATAATTTACTTTTTAGGACCCGAAAGTTTTCCTAAGCTTCAGATCTACCCGAATCTATAAAAATTTCAAATCAGCCCCAAAATCTTTATATTTCTTTAAAAATCTACCTTGTTCGGAACTTTACAACACAGACTCCCTGAATTTTGTAAAATTTCGATTAAGTCCTAAAATTTTAAAATAACTATTTTATACGGCTGTTTTGCGACAGTTTCGGATTTCTCAATGATCACAAAGTAAACGATGTCCGATGGACTTGAAATTTTAACCACAGATAAAGAACTTACATAACATGATTCTGTCCAAAGGGATTTCTAGTCCGAGGTCTAGATTGTGAGATATGAATTTTTGAACCTCTTGGCCGAAATGGATAAATAAAACCCTAGAAAACACTAATCCTCTCCAAGTTTTGTTCTATCCTCTTAACCACAATTCCTCTAACTCTATTCTTATGTTTAATAAACCTAAACTTCATAAAGATTAAGGTATTAAGCTGACCGAATTTTAGCATGTAAGCATCATCACGAAAATCATACAAGAATTTCACGTTTAGCACATAAACACGTATAAATTCGAAAGAGATCATGCAATCACGTAAAATTCACGGATTTAAAACTTGTTTACGTGCATAGGTGATCTTCACCTACCTTAAACTCCGGAGATAACTACATAACGGGTTGCTTCGATGTGATCCCGACCCTAGAGTTTCGATCCCGAGCTCCCGAAGGTTTTTCTCCTCCTCTCTTTTCTCCCTCTTTCTCCCTTTTTCCTTTCTTTTTCTTTCTCTCCTTTCTTCCTTTTCTCTCTCACTCTCACGCCTCTCCTCTCCTCTCCTCTCTTTCTATTCTTTTTAGCTTATTTATTCTTATTAATCTTCATGTAATATTAATTGATTAGGTGTATTAGCTGGTATATTAGTTAGGTTATTTTGTCCTCTTTCCATTATAGAGATGCATGGAGGTGACTTGATTGTTAGATCTTGTCTCCATACTCACATGGAGATGGATGGAGGTGCATTTATTAAGTCAAAGATCTTGTTTAATTTACCACACTCACATGGAGGTGAATTGAAATTATTTTATTTATTTTTCCGTTACTTAGTTTTAGCCATAATAATTTTATTATTATTATTATTATTATTATTATTGTTATTGTTATTTTATACTATTGGGCCAAAATTCCTAACCTCTAATCTATCTCTCTCACATTTGGGCCATTATTCTCCATTTGGCCCAAAAGTATTTCGGCCCCTTTTTAATTATTCGGATCCAATTCTAAATTCTTGGCTTGGCACGGAAAGAAATCGGTGTATGTTCGAAATCGACTTCACACATTCCAAATATTATTAAAATAATCTCGTATAAATTTTACGGGCATTACAAATAACCCAAGCATGTACGAGGACTTTAAAAGAGAGATGACTAGAGAGTTCGAGATGACCGATATCGGGCTTATGGCGTACTATCTTGGAATCGAAGTAAAGCAAGGTGACAACGGGATTCTCATAACTCAAGAAGGTTATGCTAAGGAGATACTTAAGAAATTCAAGATGGATGATGCAAATCCCGTCGACACACCAATGGAATGCGGCTATAAGTTAACCAAGCATGAAGAAGGTGAAAAAGTGGACCCGACATTCTTTAAGAGCTTGGTTGGAAGTCTAAGGTATTTGACGTGCACAAGACCCGGTATCTTATATGCGGTTGGAGTCGTTAGTCGATACATGGAAAACCCAACAACGACTCACTTGAAGGCGGCAAAGAGAATTCTCCGATACATCAAAGGTACGACTAACTACGGCTTGCACTACACAAGTTCTAATGAGTTCAAGCTCGTAGGATATAGCGATAGCGACTGGGGAGGAGATGTCGATGATCGTAAAAGCACAAGTGGCTTCGTGTTTTACATGGGAGACACTGCCTTCACATGGATGTCAAAGAAGCAACCGATTGTTACCCTCTCTACGTGTGAAGCAGAGTATGTGGCGGCTACCTCATGTGTATGCCATGCAGTTTGGCTTCGCAATCTACTTAAAGACTTGGGAATTCCTCAAGACGAGCCAACTAAGATTAATGTGGATAATAAGTCAGCAATAGCGTTAGCCAAGAACCCAGTCTTCCATGATCGGAGCAAGCACATCGACACGCGTTACCATTATATAAGAGAGTGCATTACAAGAATGGATGTTGAAATGGAGTACGTGAAGTCCAAAGATCAAGTAGCCGATGTTTTCACCAAGCCAATCAAGAAGGAAGACTCCGTATGACTACGAAGTATGCTCGGATTGACAATCAAGTTTTAGGGGGGTGTTGAAATAATTAACTTGACTTGGGCCTTAATAATTACGGTATGGATTTAGCATTGGGCTTAAGAGAATAATTGGCCCAATTTCTAGAACCTTATGATAAATATCTAAGATATTTTCTATAGAATATCTAGGATAATTCTATAGAAATATCTAGGATATTTTGGTAGAAGAATCTAGGAGAAATTCAGATTAGGGACATGTGTCTTAATCTTAGACACATCTTAAGGATGTGGAATTAGTATAAATAGGGGTGAGGTCCTTGCCATTTGTATCAAGCAAGTGAAAATCAAATCAAGTGTTGTAATATAAAGCCTCTTCCTCTAAACACTATCCTTCGATATCAAGGTTCTCCCTTCCAATATAAGTCCTAATTTCCAACAGTATGATCGTCCCTACGGAAGAATAGCAAGAAAGTGTTATTTTCAAAACACAATAAAAAAACTAGTTAACTAAGTTAACTTTTTAATTTAAACTATCATTATTATTATTATTATTAACCACAAATCTTTTTAAAATTGTAAACCTTTTACCGCATTATTGCAAATTAATAACATAATTATCAATAATTAAAATTTTAACCATAAGAGTGAAATTACTGGCAACATCTTCTCCGTTTGACTGTTAAATGAATTGATTTGCTTGGTGTGGTAACCACGATGTCTCATCTCATAAATGATTGGGGAACAATGTGGGCATTTGTGAAAGCGTTGGCTGACTTTGAGCAACTCTTTTCACTTGCTCAAATTACAAGTTTCAATGAATGGATAGACGGCATCCACCGTTGGTGGCTTAGCATACTATTTCGGAATCTTTTTAGATAGCATTTTATACAAGTAACTTTAATCACGACGCCACTCATATTCTTGTGGATTTGTTAAAATAATACATATTATAGTTTAATATGAAATTCGAACAAAAACGTTTGCAGATTATGCAAAGTGCATATGGGTCAGAATTAGTTTTCTCCTTTACAAAGCCCTGATCCACAACGGAAACTACGAGCCATTTGTGGCGAAGTTCAATATGACAAATTGCTCTCTACTTTTGGAGGTGATGATATTTCGACGGGATTCGGATTTGGAAATGCAGTTATTCTAGAAGTGAGTTCGATATTCTTTCACAGATAACTTAAGTGGCTAAAAATAGATCCTGGTTAAAATTTTACTTATTAATAATTATGTTAGTAATTTGCAATAATGACGGTAGAAAGTTCACAATTGTAAAAATATGCGTGGTCAAAAATAACAATAATGATAGTTGGAATTAACAAGTTAACTGCATTATTAATGACAACGCCACGATATTATGCTTGTTGATAAGTAAAAAGAGCAAAAGAAACGGTACTCCTTTTATTCTTATCTTCAATAATTAATCACATTCTAATTTTCTCTCCCTTTCTTCTCTCCCCTGAAAAAACCCTAAGACAACCGCCACCTTCTTCCCCCTTTCACCTCCCCTCCCATCCCCTTCTCCTCTTCCCCCACCTCGCCCCCGTCTCCTTTCTGTCAACCCGTTCCTCCCCCAACCTCCATTGGAGGTTGGAATGGAGGTTGGGGGAGCCTGTCTTTTTTCTTTTTTTCCTTGTTTTTTTTGTTTTTCCGCCACCCACCTCCGCCGGCCGCCCTGACGCCACCACCGCCGCAGGCGCCCTGCCCCGATGCCCACCTCCGTCGGCCGCCTCGACGCCCACCTCAGCCAGTTGCCTCGACGCCCCCTTCACCGGCTGCCCCGCTACCCGCCTGCTAGGAGCTTCCTCCATCGTGCCCGTCGTACCCTTACGACAGCCCACCGCCAGTTCCCAGCGTGTCACCATTCCCATCTGACCGCCCTGTCGCCTTCCGTTAACCACCGGCCGTTGCAGCCTACCTCTGTCTCCCGGTGTTCGTTTGGGGAACTTTCTCTCTCGACCCTCGGGGTCGGGAGCCTTTTCTCCTCAATGGAGCCCCAGTCCGATGAAAATAAAAATCTAGAAGTCGAAGGCAAGTTAAAGTGAAGAGTATAGCAGATTTAACTTAATAGCTTTTTTGTTATAGGTTCTTTAGTTCTTGGTCGTAGATAATAGGTTTTGTTTTCTGTCCGTTTTTTTGTCCCTTGTGGACTTTTGTCTCCCCACGTGGGAGTGATGTCCCCCTCGTGGGGTCTTGTTTTCCTCTTTCTGAGGACTTGTTTCCGTTTGGCGCAACGCGACCAAACGGCTCTGTGCTGTTTAACACGTTCGTACTCGTGATTCAGTAATGGCAAGCTATCGTTGGAACAAAAAATTAAAAAGTTAACTAGTTTTGTAACATTATTAAAAAGTTAACTAGTTTTATAATTGTATACTGAAAATAATACTATTCTTGTTATTCTCTCCGTCTCTATGTTCTAAGTGAAAATATGTTCTATAATATTGGTGTTACAACGACAGTATGTTTGTAAACTTTCTCAGGTTGAATAAACTATCTTGGTAAATATATATTTTTTCGTGCCAAACACAATCTGGCATAAGTGAAATGAAAAAAAAGAAAAGAAAAACTCAATGACAATGGGTTCAAAGAAAACGTTGATATCGTAACGAGGTTCTAGTTCTTTGATCAGATGGAATGTGCCGATAAATGACTGATTTTTTTTTTGTGGAGAAAGTCTTAGTTAACATCAATGATTGTTAGATTTGGTGTTCCATTGGAAGAAACGAATAGCAGAAGATGCTTATCGTTGAAGGAGAACTATTTGTTTAGTGATCTTATGTGTAAGTGAAGGCAAGCTAAATACAATTCAAAATCAGTCTACTACACATTTTGTAATATGCTTTTGGTTTTTTTTAATTATTTAGAGCTTTTTTATTTAATTGTTAATAAAGTAGGGTATTTTAGCAAATATTAACAAAATATTGCAAAACGCATCTATTGGACATGGCGTTGCTTCCCTTGGATGCGCCATCGCGATGCCCACCCCATTTAAAATTTTTTTTTGGGCTTTGGACTTAATTGGCCAATGGATGTGATGCTCAGCCCATTCAAAATGTTCTTTTTTTTGCTTGGACTTAATGGGCCGTCTTTAATTTACGCATAAATTGAACCAATATTATTTTATGAACAATGAATCAACATTAGTTTAAATATACTTAAACACACATATAACCGGAGATATTAATTTAAATATATTTAAACATCATATAACGATAGACGACATAGCACATGGGTGAATCTAATGATTATAGATATAAGCTCTGTTACCATATGGCGTTGAACTAAAAAATTGATACGTGCGTTTGACGCAATTTTTGCAATAATTTCCTTTGTTTCAGCAAAGCTATCACTGCAAGGGATGCTGAAGGTTGTGATGAGACAACTAAACACACCGTTGCGGTCAATGAACGCGTCGTCGCATACAATGCAATTTTAAGTTGAATCAACCTTATTTTAAATATTAATTTTGAAGGTAAATCAAATGCACGTATGATGTTTTAGTTCAATGCAGTATCCCAAGAGAAGCTTATATCTATAAACATTAAATTCACTCATATGTGTTATTAATGTCATCTGTCGTTATCTGTGGTTTAAATATATTTAAATTGATGTCATCTCCGATTCATATGTATGTTTAAGTATATTTAAAATAATATTGATTCAATTTGTGTTAATAAAATAATGTGTATTTAAAATAATCTTGGTTCAATTTATGCATCAATTAAGGATAGGCCATTAAGTCCAAGCCAAAAAAGAACATTTTGAATGGGCTATGCATCACATCCATTGGCCTATTAAGTCCAAAGCCCAAAAAGAAGGTTTTTTTTTTTTTTTTAATGGGATGGGCAGGCATCACATCCAATGGATGCAACGCCATGTCTAATAGATGCGTTTTGCACTATTTTGTTAATATTTGCTAAAATAACCCTATTTTATTAATAATGAAATAAAAAAGCTCTAAAAAGCCTCATGATTTTTATAATTTGATTTAGGAAAAAAAAATGTATTTGACATTCATTTAGACGTAGGATTTTCCCAGTCCCAGTCAAACTAAGCGTAAGTACATATAAGCTTGTGGGGTTCCTCTCTAAAAACATGGCAATGGATAGACGTGTTCAAACGGTTCACGGTTACGGTTCACGGTTATAACTGCCGGTTTACGGTTAGAATCTCAAACCGTAACCGAACTGCGGTAACCACGGTTCGGTTACCGTTTGTAACCGTACTCACCGGTTACTGTTACGGTTTGAACCGCCGGTTTACGGTTTTAGATAAAAAATTTTATTTTTATTTAAAAAAACAAAGAATAATCACTTAAGTAAACTAAGAAAATTAATTTTATTTAATAATGTCGAAATTTCAATCCATCTTAAAAGAAAATACAATTACACCTTAGATAAAAAAACACAATCGCTCAGTCTTCGTTTAATAATAATATTAGCAACACTTACAGATATTTTGAGAAAGATGCGATTGCTTACAGAAATTCGATAATGTGTTTGATTTTAACTTGAGAATTGAGAAAAAATTGTGTGTAAAATTTCTACGAATTCTCCACATATTTAAAGAACTACGGCATGAAAAAACTAAAAAAGGAACTAATAAAAATGATAATGATAACATGACAATTGAGAGTCAATTGGAAGAAAGGAAAAACTGAAAAATAAAAAGAAAATGTGAGTGCGAATAACTTGATGACCGTTGAGTGAGAATAAATAAGAGAAATAAGTAACGCCCAACAGTCGGAAAAATAATTAATCATCCAAAACTCAAGTTCAACCAAATATAAGCTTAGTGCAATGCCTTATTTTATGGAAAACCGCCGGTTATAACCGAAGGTTCACGGTTAGAGAATTCTATAACTGTAACCGAACCGTATCAAATCACAGTTCGGTTACGATTTGAACCGTAACCGTTGACTACGGTTAATCGAACCGTTGACTGCCGGTTCGGTTACGGTTTTTTGAACCGTCTTAACACGTCTAGAAATAGAGGGAGCTAGCCCACAAGTTGACCAACTTCCTCGATTTATCCAAGTGGAACTTGGGTTGACACCCAACATAGACTACAACAATTACCAGTTTGTTTTAAAATACAAACTCAATTAATTTTATTTGTTGAAACTTAGGTATTAAAGAACATTTCACGCCCCTAACATATCATATCGGAACGCTATGGAGTCGTTAGGAACACTAGTATTGTTGGCACATCCTACGTGTGTGGATAAAATAAAAATTGATTAGTAGTGGATGATTTTATCAATAATGATTTAATGTTTATTTACTAAAAAAGTTACGTACATAGAAATGAACAGTTTTGGTGCGGCTATGAATCGTGATGTTACCAAAATTTTTACTAAAATTTTTTAGTGTAAAAATTGACGCACCAGCTAATTTTGAAACGGCCAGAACGAATTTGGAGAATGATGAATATTAGTGTCGAAATTGGACTTCATTCGAATTCTACAAGAAGCTCCCGGAAACAAATACCATTAATAAAATCAAACAAGAACACTAAAGAAGAAAAAATGAATAAATTGAACACACAGTTAGACTAACAGCTTTTATGAGTGACCATCATCACTCATCATCATAGATGAACGTGAGCAGTCTAAATACACGACATCATAACCTTAAACTCGTGGAAATCAAGAACACCATCTCCATTAAGATCGAAGCGCGCAATCATACCCCTACACTGCTCGACGCTTGCTCGATCCCCGAGCCTTCCCAGCATCCTCCTCAAGCTATGGGGCGTAATTCGACCGCTGCCCTCCTTCGATTCGTACATCTTAAACGCTTCCATCAAATCACCCGCCTTCTCTTCTTCGCCTGCGCTTTCGACTATCCTCACGAAATCTTCTAAGCAAAGAAGGCCATCTCCGTCGCCGTCCACCATAAGAACTGCCCTCTCGGCGTCTTCCAACGTGATGACGATGGCATCGCTCGTGTGTATGGATACAAGGCAATTTTGGAGCTCTCTCGCGCATATTTTCCCATCTCCGTTTGCATCGAAGTGGTTGAAGACTCGCTCGTACTGTTCCAACTTGTCCATTGTGTATTAGCAGTACTTTTCGTCTAAATTTATGAGTTGAAGGATTGTTGTCTGTTATGAGCTAACTATGATGCTTGTTGTAATGATGAATGCTTTAAGGTGTTATGTTGTTTATATATGCAATTTTTGTACGCGGAGTTTAATCTTGATTGAGTTTGACTGATGAAACAAAGCCACGTAAGAAAAGACACCATGTGGGAGGCGAGGGAGGGCGAGTTGGTGTGTTTTTGGTGGGGGGGAAAGTGACAAAGGAAGGATCCGAGAAGGACCTGAGAATGATTATGATAATTTCATGGACTAAAGAATAAATAAACCAACTGGGATTGGACAAGTGGAAATAACTGCCTCTTCTTTCTCTCCGTACGAAAATAAACTAATTTTAGGCGGTTTCCATAACATAACCGACTTTGGAGAAGAAAAGTCGTGTCCGTAGTGTGATTAAAACATCCATCACATGTATGATGTATGTGCGAGTACTAGCACGGCCATCTCCGACCAAATATCTATATATGCACGTTCTACAGTATCATTTCTCCACATGTAGCGTTTGAGCATCATCAAAAACTCCAATCAATCTTCTATATATTTTACTCCATTAATTTAATTATATTATAAAAATATTTATTCTCATTTTAGAGTTTAATATTTATAAGATAAATATTTATCATCCTTAAATTTTATAAAATCTATAATAATTGATAATATTAATTTTAATATCTAAATAAATATTAATATCTAAATAAATAAATTCAAAATAGAACTTAAAAAAAAAAACACGTCAAGAAAAAAAAAAGATAAACAAAGAAGAAAAGATAAAGGCAAGAGAAAAAATGATCGTAAATTCTACTGTAATTAATTTGAAACTAACTTAAAAATACACGTAAACTATTTAATTAATTAATATATGACGTATCCACTATCCAATACATTAAAATAAAAATAATAAGAATCCAAAATTCCAGTTAGCACATTCTCACTCCCACTGTTCATCTTCTCCAACGTTCCACCTCAAGGTTTTCCTGAAAAAAAAATCCAAAATGTAATTGAAACCTCAGAATAAATTAAATTGAAGTAACAAAGAAATTGAGAAAACAAAAAAAAAAAAAATATATGGCGGATGAACAGTGCCCTGCTTCAGATTGCGGAGCACAGTTCTCCAAGTGTGACGTAGCGTTTGGGGTTGCGTTGGAGTTCCTCCAACTCCATTCTTCAGCTAAACGCTGTGTATAGCACGCATTTGGAGATGCTCTAACTAGTATGTTACGCTGCTTAAAAATATAAATCTATAACAGTTTTTTTTTTTTTTTTGCTTTTTAAAAGTTATTTTTAATTATAATGTTAATATATGAAACATATCATTTTTTAATTGAAAATATTTCAAGTACAAATATAAAAGTTAATTTGTAAGGATATAATCAGAATAAATAGGATTAATTTGTAATTACATAAATGAAAATTATAATTAGGTGATAAAATTGACACACCAAGATAGTTACTCTAATGCCACGAGGCTTAATAAAATAAATAATGTCATGTAACTGGACTTGTATACTTTAGAGCAAGTTGATCAACTTATTACCTATTTGACTCGCGTATTTTAGAGCAAGTTGATCAACTTATTACCTATTTGACGACCACGACTCTTGCTTGTGTAGATTGAATTAAAGGCGTTTCTTCTGTTTAAATTTTAGATAAGAACTATCCATATAAATAAAAACCAAACAAAAAAAAAACCGCCTTCACCGCCACCTCCATCGCGGATGAAATCATCTATCCCACTCTTTGTATTCCACTTCTTATCCCATTTAATCACAGCCATCGAATTTTTGATCTAGGGTTAGCAGATTTTCTCACTATGTTTAAATTATTTTAATTCCACAATTCACCAATTCTAGTGTTTGTTATTGCAGTTTACGGAAGAAAAGCGAATTACACGCAGGCACATATGTTTGCCTATCAAATTATCCTCAATAAACAATAAATATAAAGATATAGCTAGTGACGGTGCATTTATTCTATTTTCAAGTTTGCAGACAAACAAAAGCAAAACATTCCATCACCCACAAAGATCATCACACCGACTAATCACCCAATCCTATTCCAAGCCACTCTAAGAAGTTGATACCTTGTTGCAGCAGGAGTAACACGACGACTCCTCTAACTCTTAAAAAAAGACTGCTGAAGAAACCCATCGGCAACGATTAAATTCAGAGGTGAATCTGTTGATGTTGAGCGTTCAACTGAAACAATGTTGGGTAACATTCTAGTCAACATCTGTGGGCCGAGAATGTTCCCTTACTCAGTTTTATCTTTCATGCCCAAAACCTATTTTAATTATGACGTGGCATTTTTCTAGTATTGTGCAGGTTATGGATAAGAGCTAGAACGGATCAAACCGTGTGGAAAGAGCGTGGATAAGCTAGAGCGAAAATAGGAGTGGAGCATACTAAAATTAGGAAGCTTGGAGAACAAGTGAAGACTGAGCAATCCGAGCTGACCAAGTCGATCTACAACGGTCACTAACTGTCCAAATACACTTAGTGGACGTTAGTGGACGTTGTGGGAAGTTGCTAAGACGAGTGGCGAAGTCTTGGACAAATCGAAGGAGTATTTAAGTCGAAGACTTAACCGTTTTGAAGTACGACGAACACCGAGCTAAAGTGAGAGCATTCTGAGCGAGAGTTATTTTCTTGAAAGAGTTTTTCTTTTCTAAGTCTAGCTTTTCAAAGGTCGTGAGATCTTGTAGGTTTAGAGTCTTTTCTGATTCGTTCCTGTTGCTAGATTAGTTTGGACTATCTTTGTCGATAGTTTTTGTAATCCATATTTCTAGTGGATTTTTACGCCGAGAGGCACGCAGCAAGTTATTTGACTTGCTGCACAAAAACTTCATTTGTGTTCGTTTCGTTTTCCGCTGTGCGTACAAAAGAGAAAGAACGAGTGTTAGCCTAACATCGAGTCCAACATCCGAATATAACTTAGCATTTTACATCCATTGTGTACGGGACCACCTACAAAGTGGTATCAGAGCCAACGCTTGACGTCACTAATCGCTTAACATCCTCTACAATGGATATTACCAGTTCTAATAATATCGTTCTTGACGGCACCAACTACGCATATTGGAAGGTCCGTGTTCGTCAGTGCATCAAGTCAATTGACGTGCGAGCTTGGGAAGCAGTACTCCATGGGTATACCCCACCTAGGACAGAACCTGATGCAGATGACGAGGTCTTCGACAAACCTGTCGAACAATGGTCGGGAGCCGAGCGAAGCCTAGCAGAATTCAATGACAAGGCACTCAATGCAATTTTCTCGACGGTGGATATCTTTATGTTCAAGATCATCCAGAACTGTACAACGGCCAAAAATGCATGGGATCTGCTCGAGAGGTACTGTGAAGGTGACACAACTGTGCGAGAGACCAAACTACGCCTCCTTCTAAGTCAATTCGAGAACATCAGAATGAAGGAAGACGAGGATATTACGACGTATTTTGGGAAGCTCTTGACCATCTCCAGCGAGTGTGCCAGCCTAGGCGATCCTTTGTCAAACAAGGTATTAAATTCTAAAGCTAATCGTACACTAACTGAAAAATTCAATATGAAGGTATCAGCGATCGAGGAGTCGCACAACCTAGCCACCATGGACTTCAACGTCTTGATGAACATCTTGAAAAATTATGAAACCAATCTCGAAGTCCAAAAGAGGGCCGCACGTGGTAAGAGTCTCGCACTGGTCACCCATCCATCCGATGAACTGATCGAGGTCGACCCAAGAAACGCAGAAGACATGGCCATGGTTGTAAAGAAATTCGCGAAGTACTTCAAGAAGAAGAATGTTGTGCAAAATGTTGGCCCAACATTCAGAAAAGGCCAGAATGCCAAGGCTGAACCATCATCTGCTCCTCCGTTCCCTAAACGGAAACCATTTGGGAGGCTAGACGGAAAGCCAAAGAAGAACACCAACTATGAGGCAGTTCGGTGTTTTGAATGCCAAGGTTGGGGCCATTTTGCCAACGAATGTGCCAACACCATTCGCAAGCGTGGTAGTAAGGTCATGTGGATCGACCTGTCAGACGAAGAAGATGAAGATGAAGAGGAAGAGCCTAAGCAATCATCTGTAATCATCCAGTCGTTTTCTGACGACGAAGAAGATGAAGACAATCAGATCGGTCTTACTGCGGTAACTGATGTGAGCCAACATCTGACTCAACATCTGTAAAACATATTATTTTTGATTATGATGATTCAAACTGTCTTGATGGTCTTTTGAGTTGTGATGATACAGAACCTGAGACAGAGAGTGGTGAAGAAGCCTTTAAGCAGTTGACCTCACAATATGAAATAGAAAAGGCGAACAACTCACAACTCCGTGCCGCGGTGAAACTGTTGGCCGGGGAAATGAGAAAAAACGAGAAGGTCATTGAAGGTCTAATGGATGGCATGAACAAGTTGGAAGCCGCTTTGACACCGAAGGACAGGGAGATCGACTCACTTCAAAAGCGACTTAATGAGGCCGACAAAACTTTTGCTAAGTGGAACAGAAGCAAAACTAGCCATGAAGAGGTACTGACTATTGGTATTTATGATAAACAAGGTCTAGGTTATAACCGTCAGACTGCTACTGATAATCCGAAACTCTTGACCCATGAGAAGCCTAAGATTGTATTTGTTAAAGCTCAATCCGTAAATGACGAAGTTACGAATCCTAAGGTTAGTCCCGAGCATGTGACCCCAAAAACTCATGATAAATCTTTTGTGTGTGAACACTGTAAGAAATTAGGTCATTTAAATCATACTGCTGGAAATTGAAGAGGGAGATTTCTGCAAAGAAATCGATGTCAGCTGAGATGTTACCCAACATATCGGTCAACATTGAGAAATCAGTGTTGAAGGATGTGTCTGGAGAAAACTCAGCTGGCGCTTCTTCGTATTCTAGTAAACAGAATGTGGTTAAATCTTCTAAGAAAGCTTGGATTAGGAAATCAGGGGATAAAAGTCTTGTTGTGTACACCTCTTTGCGAGCTAACGTTACAGGTTCATGGTACTTCGATAGCGGGTGTTTCCGACGTATGACGGGTACCAAAGAGTATCTCAGTGACTACACGCCTTTAAGGAGTGGATCTGTGACTTTCGGAGGTGGTTCCAAAGGTCGAATTCTCGGCAGAGGCAGACTTAATGTGCCCCAAGCTTAGCAACGTACTCCATGTAGACGGGCTTGTTGCGAATCTGATTAGCATTAGCCAGCTGTGCGATGATGACCTTGAGGTAAGGTTTAATAAGGAGTGTTGTGAAGTGTTTAACCGAAATTCTGTTCTAGTGATGGCAGGTAAGAGATCTAGCGACAATTGTTACCTGGTTGGTGACAAAACTGGTGTGAAAGACGTGTGCCAGCTTTCAAAGGCCGAGGATGATGTTGTTCTTTGGCATTACAAATTGGGCCACCTTAACTACATAACATTGGAGCAACTTATCAAACATGACGCAATCAGAGGCATTCCTAAGCTTAAGGAGTTTGGTAATGGTGTTTGTGAGTCGTGTTTGAAGGGTAAGCAAACACATGTTAGTCACAATGTTGACCAACAAGTTGCCCAACATTTTAAAACTGCTCACTGTTTTCAGTTGATTCACATGGATTTGATGGGTCCTATGGAAGTTGATAGCATAGGGGGTAGAAAGTATGCTTATGTGCTCGTGGATGATTTTTCTAGATATGCATGGATATTTTTTCTTAGGGAAAAATCAGAGTCGGTTGATTTTTTCAAAAATTTCTGTGCTATGATTCGAAACCATTTTAGTGCTACTGTTTTCCGTATTAGGTCTGACCATGGTAGAGAGTTTGAGAATCAGTTTTTTGATGAATTCTGTGATAAGAAAGGCATTGTGCATGAGTATTCGTTTCCTAAGACGCCCCAACAAAATGGGGTTGCCGAAAGGAAGAATAGGACATTACAAGAAATGGCACGGGTTATGTTACTTTCTAAAAATGTGTCTAAACGCTTTTGGGCAGAAGCTTTGCATACTGCATGTCACATTTCGAATCGTGTATTTTTTAGGCATGGTACAAAGAAAACCCTGTATGAACTCTTGAATGGTAAAAAGCCTATGGTTAAATATTTTCATGTCTTTGGATGCTTTTGTTACATGCTAAATGATCGTGAATATTTGACTAAGTTTGATTCGAAGAGTGACAAATGCATTTTTCTAGGATATTCGTCAAATAGTCGTGCTTATCGAGTCTATAATTTGCGGTTAAAGACTGTTCAAGAATCAGTTAACGTTGTGTTTGATGATGCTACTGATCTTAGCAACATGCCCCCTCAAGTTGATATTTCAGATGTTATACAAGCGAGTAACGAATCAGAGGAGCCTGCGGATGACAATGTTGAGCCAACATTGGACTCAACATCTGAGCCAGAACAGAACGAAGAGGCTGGTCCTAGCGAAGTGCGACGTGATCCGCCAGCTAAGATTCAGAAAGACCATCCCACTGATCTAATAATTGGATACGTGAATGAAGGAAGGAAGACCAGAGACAAACCACGAAAGGATTACAAGTCTATGGTAAGAAATGCGTGTATGAACTCGCTATACGCTGAGGTACGTTTTAATTGCTTTGTTTCTGAGATAGAACCCAAGAATGTCCTTGAAGCTCTCAAGGATAATTGTTGGATAAACGCGATGCAAGAGGAACTCTGGCAGTTCGAGAAAAACCAAGTTTGGACATTAGTGCCACGGCCGAAAGACATTAATGTCATAGGCACTAAGTGGATATTTAAAAATAAATCTGATGAACTTGGTAGGGTTGTTAGAAACAAGGCACGTTTAGTAGCTCAGGGTTACACGCAAGTAGAAGGTATAGATTTTGATGAGACGTTTGCTCCCGTTGCTAGGTTAGAATCGATTAGACTTTTGTTAGCTACTGCATGTTGGCTTAACATTACATTACACCAAATGGATGTTAAGGGTGCTTTCTTGAATGGGTATATTGATAAGGAAATCTATGTCGAACAGCTTAAAGGGTTCGAAGATCCCCATTATCCTAACCATGTTTTTAAGCTGCAGAAAGCATTGTACGGGTTGAAGCAAGCGCCTCGAGCGTGGTATGCAAGGTTAGCAACATTTTTACTTGAGTTCGGTTTCACACGAGGTGAGGCAGATCGCACCCTTTTGTTAAGAGGGTCGGATCTGATATTTTGATTGCTCAAGTGTATGTTGATGACATTGTTTTTGGTTCAAGCTCACAAGTTTTACTAGATCAGTTTGTGCAGGCAATGAACACTACCTTTGAGATGTCGATGATAGGCGAATTAACATATTTTCTAGGTTTGCAGATTAAGCAAAGCAGCGACGGGATCTTTATGTCCCAAGAGAAGTATGCCAAGAACACAGTCAAGAAGTTTGGTTTAGACACTGCAAAGGTAATGAAAACACCCATGGGTTCCTCACAAAAGGTAAGTAAAGACGATGTTGGGCAGAATGTTGACCCAACATTGTACCGTTCTATGATTGGCAGTTTATTGTACTTATCTGCGAGTAGACCTGATATCATGTACAGTGTTTGCGTTTGTGCTAGATATCAATCTGAACCTAAGGTTTCGCATTTGAATGCTGTTAAGCGAATACTACGTTATGTGAGTGGATCGTGTAGCCTAGGATTATGGTTCTCCAAAGATACTAATTTGAGTCTGGTAGGCTATAGCGATGCTGACTGGGCCCGTGACGAGGATGATCGCAGGAGTACAAGTGGTGGTTGTTTCTTCCTAGGTAATAACTTGGTTGAATGGTATAGTAAGAAACAAAACTGTGTGTCTTTATCTACTGCTGAGTCCGAATATGTTGCGGCGGGTAGTTGTTGCACGCAATTATTATGGTTGAATAGCATGTTATGTGACTATGGGTTAGAGTACGAATCTGTACTTATGTATTGTGATAACCTTAGTGCCATTAACATCTCTAGGAATCCCATCCAACATTCTCGTACAAAGCATATAGATATTAGGCATCATTTTCTGAGAGATATGGTAGAAAAAGAGTTAGTCCGCATCGAGCATATAGATACTAAGAATCAGTTAGCAGACATATTTACGAAGGCATTGGATTCTGAAAGGTTCTCGGACCTGAAGAAATCCATAGGTTTGCACATGTTAGTCTAAATGTTGGTCCAACATTTGGATCAACATAGCATATGTCGATTTTGATAGTTGCTGCTTTAATATTTGGTTTAATATTCTGTTCTGTTTTCCTGTGAAATGACTTGATTCTTCTTGATTGGTCCCTAAATGAACCCGATCTCTGTTTTATAGGCTCTTGGTAATACGTCCCTAGGTACACGGCATTCGCTGTGACGATGTACTCTTTGCGACTAAAAACCAATCCTTTTTGTGATTAGCATGCTTATAAACTCTATGCTAGATATAGGCTCTCGGTAATAAGATTCCTTAGGTACACGGCATTCGCGGTGACGATGTATACTATGCGACAGCCGATCCTTGAGGCAAGGGAGTATAAGGGCCGTGCATATTCGGTTGGATATGTGAGGTGAAAGGGTAGAAATAAGGGGAACTGATTTTGAGAAGAATTAAGCAGAAAAGTCTAGGATTACGGAATTAGAATGTTGAGTCAAATGTTAGGGCAACATGTGATTGTCAGTTCCATATTGCTACATTTTTGTGCTTTCGTTTTGTCCGTGTCTGTTTTTAGTACTGTTTTTATTTGTCTTGGGTGTCTAGTTATCTCTCAGAATTGCATTAGAAACTCTCGAAGAACAGCTCTTTACACTTGTCTCTATGTGTTCATCGACGTCACTCAATCGGTTAGTATTTCTTGATTCTACCTTGACTTTTGACTTAGTGGTCTTTTTGGTAGAAACGTGGTCTGAAATGCTCCTATTTACTCGCATGACTTAGTCTCAAACTTGCTTCTATGTGTTCGTATAATTGGATTTTTCATATACTATTTTTAGCTTCATGTTTTGAAAAATCATGACTTAGTTTAAACTTATCCAATCTATGCGGTTTTTCTCTTCTTATGCTCAACGGTTATTTTTGTGTCCATTAACTCCATGATTAGCGATAATAACTGAAGTGACCGTTGTATCTGTATCGATGTTAAGTGATGGATTAACTGATTATATCTAACTGGTCATCTCACTCCACTTACATCACTTTGATCTCTTCCACACACAAAGAATCGTCTCTCTCCATCTCAGTTCATTAGGGTTTTTAGTTTGCTCCAGATTTTCGACTTAGATTTTTTCTTCTCAGTTGAAATCATGTCTAATTCTCCTCCTCAACCGAATGTTGACCCAACATTCGATCCTAACCCTGTTTTTCAGTCCCTCTGCAAGTGATTCCAGGTCCGATGGAGATCGTGGTCTACACGGGGCCTTTCCAGCCACTCCGACCACCCAGACCATCACCTCAGGCAGCCGAAGAACAAACAGCGCCACCGCAGCCTTCATCAGCTGACCCCCCGACGGCGAACCCTAGCCAAGAAACCGCAGCAACGATGACAAGTCAAGACGACGACGAGGATGTGCCACTGGGAACTCGTCTCCGATCACTCAAGAAACGGCGCCGGGACAGGGCAGGGGATTCTCTGCCGACCTCGTCTGGTGTAAACCCAGCTCCGACAGACCCAATTTTGGCCGAGCCACCAGTGGATAAACCAATTCAGGCGGAAGAAACCCCTGTTTCTGCAGACCCACTTTTTCCGGCCACAGTTGCTCCCAGACAGACTATTCCGCCGCCGCTCTTCACTTTTGCGGACGTGCCGCTCAGTGCGACATCATCCCAGCCACGGCCGATTCAGACAAGCCTGGTGGGAGGCGCGATTAATGTTCCAGCACCGTCGTCTCCTCCACCGTCTCAAGAGCCACGTCGCCTTTACCTGGCGATACAAGCTCAATTCCGGGAACTGCAACTGCCCAATATCCCAAGAAATCTCGGTCAGATACGTCCAAGAAAAGGAAGAGCAAAGCCCAGGCCAAGAAATCGGCTCCTGTAACTAAGCAGCGATGAAGCGGGCGTATCAGACGTGCCCTGAACCCCACCTCGAACAAAGACGATCCCATCGCTCTTTCCAGCGACTCAGACTCAATCGACACAATCGTCGACTCCACCACCTACGACAGCGTCGACTCGGAGATATCAGATGAGGACTTCAAACATTCATGGGGAGAAACGCCATCCTCTGACTCGGAGTCCTTCACCGCCTCAGACAAACCAGAGAGTAACGATGATGATGAGGCTGATCTGTCTGAGACCTTAGAGTCTTTGAAGAAAAGGGTGGAGAAACGTGCAGGCAAACGCCCCATGGAAAGTGATGACCAGCCAGCGAAGCGAGCGAGGACTGAAAGAGCTCCTCAACCAGCCGCAAGTCACCGTGATGTCTCCCCTGTTCCAGTTACTGAAGATGTTGGGTCTCATGTTGACCTAACATTAGAAGATTCAGATTGGGAGAGTCCATTGCCCAACCGCAAATTTTACCGCACAGCCAACGAGGAGCTGTGGGAATCCCTGAGTCAGAGACTCTTTAGGGTGGAACGGGTCGTGGACGAGGTGAGCTTCAGGAAGTATGGCGTGATGCAATTCCTGGAGTCTCGACATCTCGGGCACATGGTGACGAGTTTAGGGACGTACTGTGACAATGTCGTCCGAGAGGTATATGCTAACCTCTTCTTTAATGTGGCTGAAGTTAAATCTAGGAAATATGGGAAGGTTTTTCTGAGGGGGAGATTGTATGACATGTCGGCTAGTGCTATAAACAGGTTTCTTCATACTCCTGATGTAGAAATGGGGTATGAATATGACAATGATGCTGTGGTTAGGTTTATTACTGGGGGTAGAGTGTCTAAGTGGGAAGGAAATTGTGCGGGCAGCTCCCTTACATCTTTGTATTCAGTCTTGTTTAAGATTGGTGTGTGTAGTTGGTTGCCTACATGAAATGAAGTTAGGGTAACAGAAGGGATCGCTCATGTGCTATACGCACTTGGTCAAAATCTGCCGATGAATTGGGGAAAGTTGATCCTCGATCACATGTCGAATCAAGCTGAAAAGGTGGGAAAGGGAATTCTTCCTTATCCCTCGATTATCTACGGAGTTCTTTTACAAGGCGGATTTCAGCCAACCCGGAAAGACTCGGTGACCACCCTACGCAGTCCTTACCCAGTTCAGCCGAACCATTTGGCCGGCTCTGGCAGAGTAGTAGACCTGCCCTGGCGCAGCCCCGAACAGCTAGAGCACGATGTTGACCACGGTGTTGGGTCAACATCTTTGGCAGAACAGGCCCTTAGAGCTCTTGACGAGTCCATCGCAGCTTTGGTGGCTCAAAGGGATGCTTTGAGGAGGTTCATTTTTTCCCAAAAAGGGGGAGATAGGGCAGAAGCAGCCAGAGCTGAGGATCGGGCAGGGCCAAGTGAAGTACAGCACGAAGAAGGGGAGATCAGGTTCGTGAGTGCGAGCAAGCCAGACTGAAGGCCAAGAAGGTCAAGGAGAAGGAGTGAAGCGGAGACTTAGATTTTTGTGCATGCGCATTTTGCTTATGTTTGCATGCTTATACCTTATTTTCCTGTGTGCGATTTATATTTGGACCATGTCTATTTCTGTTTTGCAGATTTTTTCAGGACCTCTAAGGCATGTACTAATTTTCTAGTACTTTGAATAGTTTTTCTTACTATTCTGTTTTTCGTCTAACTCTAACCATTTTGTTTTTGTGGTTGAGTTGATGTTGCCTTTAGGGGGAGTTTCACAATGACTGACTTCTGCTTTGGTTTTGGAAAGAAAGATAAAAAGGGGGAGATTGTTGATGTTGAGCGTTCAACTGAAACAATGTTGGGTAACATTCTAGTCAACATCTGTTGGCCGAGAATGTTCCCTTACTCAGTTTTATCTTTCATGCCCAAAACCTATTTTAATTATGACGTGGCATTTTTCTAGTATTGTGCAGGTTATGGATAAGAGCTAGAACGGATCAAACCGTGTGGAAAGAGTGTGGATAAGCTAGAGCGAAAATAGGAGTGGAGCATACTAAAAATAGGAAGCTTGGAGAACAAGTGAAGACTGAGCAATCCGAGCTGACCAAGTCTATCTACAACGGTCACTAACTGTCCAAATACACTTAGTGGACGTTAGTGGACGTTGTGGGAAGTTGCTAAGACGAGTGGCGAAGTCTTGGACAAATCGAAGGAGTATTTAAGTCGAAGACTTAACCGTTTTGAAGTACGACGAACACCGAGCTAAAGTGAGAGCATTCTGAGCGAGAGTTATTTTCTTGAAAGAGTTTTTCTTTTCTAAGTCTAGCTTTTCAAAGGTCGTGAGATCTTGTAGGTTTAGAGTCTTTTCTGATTCGTTCCTGTTGCTAGATTAGTTTGGACTATCTTTGTCGATAATTTTTGTAATCCATATTTCTAGTGGATTTTTACGCCGAGAGGCACGCAGCAAGTTATTTGACTTGCTGCACAAAAACTTCATTTGTGTTCATTTCGTTTTCCGCTGTGCGTACAAAAGAGTAAGAACGAGTGTTAGCCTAACATCGAGTCCAACATCCGAATATAACTTAGCATTTTACATCCATTGTGTACGGGACCACCTACAGAATCCAACTCATCGAGCTCGTCGTCGCTCGTCTGCGATTTCTTCACCACGCACGAAGAAGACCATACACTGCTATCTATTTCTCCTATAGCAACGAAAGAAGCTGATGGCGCAAGGTATGTTACAGGCGATGCAGCACAAGGGAAGTTCGTGGTTGTATTTACTACACCACAATCATCCTCACCATGAGGATCCTGCCAAGGAACAATGACAAATGTCAATAATACTGTTTGACCATGAAAGCTTAAAACGTCGTAAGGAAGAACAAAAAATGGCCTACAAACCTCTAAATTCAAGGCTTCGAGTACAACTCTGGGAATTGGGTCGGGGCAAAACTCATCGGGGACGAAGGAGTTGAGAACCTTTCTTATCAGTGGGGAACCAAAAGTAGGACACAGCTGGATATCAACCGAGTTGGGATAAGCATTATATATACTTATATATTAATGGTTCCTCAATGCGTTGAAAAGTATAAATTTTTGTGATTTGGCACGATCTCAATAAATTTAGATTCAATCAACAAATATATACATTAATGAAGGAGTTGAGCTTTTGTAGGAGTCTCGTGTTAACCAACCTCTTTCCTGATAGTTCGACTCAGTAGCATGTCTTTGGGGAGCATCAAAAGATCGCTTAGTGCATTGAGGAGACGGAAGCACTGTGATGATGGGTCATGTGATCTCCGATCATCATCGTCGTCATCTTCGCCATCATTTTCCAAGCATTCGCCATCCTCGGGGAAACAATCATCATCGGTACCTAATAGATCGGTAAGCCATCTACACAAATTGTCTATCTGTGAAATTAAGAATTCACCTTTCCCATGGTGAGTAGCAATCCTCTCATATAGTTGGTAAACAACGAATATAATAAATGGCTAATAAGGCTTACTGTGTTTTTCAGCTATGCACCAGCACCGAAGCTGGATTTGCCTGGTGGAATGGGAAGAACATTGGGGTCTCTAATAGGGTCAGCCACAGGATCTGTTGGAATCTCATAAGCTGATTCTCGAAGAATTGCGTTAAACATGGCCACATCTAAATGGGCTATCAATTGCTCCATTATCTGTTTAACACAAATAGAACATTAAAATATGTAAAAATGAATTTTTTAAATTGTTAACATGGAAGATGAAAAAAAAAAAAAAACATATAATTATCCAAGGCCTACCAATCAGTAGAGCACAGGCATGCAACCACATTAATGTCCTTCTGCTCGAAGAGGGCATATCCTTTCACTTGCATATCGAAAAGCCCTTTCCCACAGTTCGACTGAATAATTTGGCTGTTTTCGTTCTATCGAATTGTTTTTTGATGACTTTTGGATTCAGCATTTGTGCTCTTTGCAATTGATTTCGCGACACCCGACTGCATGTGTGGTGTAAAAGTCTGAAGGGGAAAAAGAAAAACAAAGGAGAATGTGAGCAGTTCATTTGATTTGATTATGCTGTCAAAACATAGTGTAAAGATGTACATGCCACTATAATGATTCGATAGTTCGAGATCCATTTCTCGACCTTTTCCAAGGCATGCAGAAAACTTTGCGGATTTTCCCCTCATAAAAGTCGTCTTCAGTAGAATTTCTCAAACCCGTATTAGCAGGAGATGGTTCCCATTTAAGTGGAAGGGTTTTCTTGCTCGATTTCTTGTCTCCGGTTAATCCATCAGTCAGAAAATGGTAAGATCCCGGCAACTTGTCCCCAAAGGACTTGATCATTATCGCACTTAGTACTATGACGTTTGGTAGCCAGAAACATTATCTGATCCACACAAGAAGCAGTGTTATCAACGCGTATGAGTATATATCAAGCTGAGGAGTTAACACAGAACGCGAGATTGATATTGAGTATGCTATGTCCAAACTAAAATGAACAGAAAAATATATAAAATGTTGGTGATGAAAACAGAAGTATAGCAAATCCAAACAATCACATCTTTGAAAAAAAAAGTATTATGTTTGGACAAAACAAGCTTCAAAAAATTTGTCAGAATCACGCTTATAAGCATACCTAGAAACATCATTGCCGCACGCTTTTGCTACTAAAACTAGTCCTGACATTATACTATTGGCAGCACTTGCTCTCTTTGATTTCAAATTATGCTTGTTGGCATGAAAATAGAGCCTTGAGAGGCGTCAAGCTGGAGCATGCACTTTAGTAGCGGGACTTACATGTTCTGTAATGACAGAATATAGACCGATCCAATACCAGCTGCTTCTATTAATTCTACTTCTAGAACTTGTACCTTGTGTTCTAATAGCTGTATTTTGCTCTCTAAAAGCTGGTTTCTTGTTTCCTTAATAAACACCTTAGAATCTTTGTCTCCGCTACTTACATAGCCCTGACTCTTATTCTGAGCATCTGATATAATGAAGTGATTGCTTCTAATCGATCCATCGCTCTTGATTGAATCTGTCAGTGATCTAACAGACTTTCCCTGCTTTGATCTATCATTAGAAGGTATACTACTAATGGCTCAGTCCTCCATGGAAGAACAAACTGTGTCATCTCCAGATATAACCAGTTGCTGAATCTCACTTTGAGAAGAGATGCTTTCTAGACCATCCTCAGTTTCTTGCTCTTTGCTGTATACAATAGCTATTTCTCTAGAATGAGTCTCATGTTCCGCTCTGCACTCATCATCTGAGAAACCAAGCTGGGTATGACCGTCTCTTTCAGACACAGGCAAACTGTCAGTATCAGGGGGCGAAGCATTCTCAAAATCAAGCTTTGGATTTTCATGCCCATTAGACTCTGCAAGTTTTACTTCAACAGAAGACATGGAACTTCCATCTAAGCTCGGATTAATCTGAACTTTCACGTCTTTGTTACTGTTCAAGGAATCTTCTTTGGCGGTCAAAGATTCTTTATCAGGTTTGATGCTTGTATTACTAAAACTCGACTTCTCTTTCATCTTAATAGCAGATGATTGCTTACCTCAGGAACCGATTTTCCTGGACATCCATGCAAGATCTAAAGATAGATCCATCGACGAACGAGAATCGTTTGCTGACCTTCAGACGAGACTCGTCAGCCTGCTCTTCACTAGATTTGGCAAACAGACTGAACAAATGATGCATGGTCCTCTATTCCTTCTCTGGCACTTTCATTAACTATAGCAATCCAATTCTGCAAGTACAAGTCTTCCTATCAATTATGCACAAACAAATGAAAGAAAATATATGCGACGGAGTTATTAAAAATGACTAACAGAAGATTCTACCTCTTTAATAGTCTGAGGTGGAGACAAACTTCCACTTGATTCAGCTGCCAAAGAAGGAAGGGCAACTGATGAGTGTGATGAAATATCATCGTCCGTTAAAAATGAAGACGCAATCTCAGCTTCTTCTTCTGCTTCCTCGACTGCATAATCTTTACTCATCAGAGTAGAACAAACTCTGTACGACTTCTACCCATGGAAGGTTCTCTCACCAAACTATGTTTCGAGGACGAGCCCAATCGTCGCTTATCAACAGGCTCTATTTTTAGAAATAGAAGAGGCTGCATAGTGTTCCTATAAGATCACTGGCAATTTACGGGAACACTAACACTTAGCTTCTACTTAACAATACCATGATTGCCAAATCAAGAACAAGATCCAAGAAGCTGACCCTTCACAACCTTACCACGCTTCGGTTCGTAAAGATTGAACTCGATGCAATTCTTTTGGCAAGTATCCCCATTCCACTTTTAACAGACACTTCGCGCTTTAATGTCACCAAGAGCCCTATGGATTCATTGAATTCGATTCTTCCATTACCAACACCTGAACCAGTAGTACCCAGTGAAGGGACAACTTGATTGGTCGAGCCAGAGGCTCAATCTCCATGGTCCCATCGGATCAATACAGAGCGAACAGTTCTTAGAGACTGAGATGGAGGCAATGGTTTAATCTCCTGAATGTCAATTATGTATTCAAGATGAACTGAAGGGTTTTTTCGGGGTTTAGTCCTCGGGCCCAGTACCATTGTCGCGATACCGTATCTGCTTGCTTCTACTTTGATTAAATATGCCTAGAAATAAAACAGTAAAAACATGATTAAATGAAACAAAAATGGAAACATTTTGGCACATTAGCAAATCAAAGACTACGAAAAATGAGTGAAGCTGGGAACCGAATGAAGATAAATACCAAAGAGAAGGAAAAATGGAAAGGAGACCAGATCCCAAACTCTGCCGACAGAACAAAAGTAAATTCCTAACAACAGCAGCTCAAATTAATAAGATACCATGCACCCATATCACAATTCACAATGCAGCACTACACTGAATCACAGAAAATACTCGCAAGTCGCTACATTCCGTAGACATTGCCTAAGATCAAATCAAATATACAAGTCAACAAATGCAAAATACAGAACTTACGGAACACAACAATGAAGAAAGCGGAAATGTGGACCTATAAAACCGAAGTGTTTCGCAACCAAATGTTTTGCTTATGTAGACATGTGAATCCACTAGAGAGAAATGCGTGTGTGTGTGTATGTGTGAGAGAGAGAGAGAGAGAGAGAGAGAGGGAGGGTGGGTATCTGAGTCTCTGACGAAGAAAGAGTGGTGAACAAAGTTCCTATCGTTTCTCCCACGTAGTAACAAAAAGGTCCAATAAATTTTCCGAATTATTATAAGTTTTATATTGAACTTTTTCTCTTTTTGCTTTGGCTTTTTTTCTTTTGGATATATCTCTGTTATTCATTAGTCCTTTAATCTATGTATTAGGATATCAACTATTAGATACTCTATCAGAAAAAATATATTTCGTAACAGGCTGACGTGCGTATGAAGCGCGTAATTAACCACGTCCCTTTCGATATGTAGTGCGCGGCATCTAATGTTCGCCGACAAACTTTTTTAGATGATTATATATTGTTGCCTAATTAAGGTATTAAAGATTTATAATTATACATATACATAATTTGTAATTTAAAACTGCATTAAATTTATGATATCATGATGGCTTAAAATTAACATTTGTAACGCAGATTCAATAAATGGGGAAATTTATATCACCCAAATTCCTCCTCAATAAATAAACAAATGTCATTCCGTCTAATTCTATATGGAAATTGAATTAAGTAGCAAGCAATTATTTATTATTGACCAACAAGAGAGGCAGACATAGGCAGTGGTGGGTAGAGCTGTCAATTGGGCCGTGGCCTGCGGACCGGCCCGCCCTGCCCCCAAAAAAGGGCGGGCTGGGCTGGGCTGGGCTGGGCTGGAATATTTCAGGCCCGCCAAGCGGCGGGCTTGAAACGGGTCAGCCCGCGCGGGCCAGCGTTTTATAAAAATTTATATATTATATATTATATTTAAAATATATTAATTTAGTAGTTAATGATTCATTAATTATACCATTATTAATAACATATATGATGCGGGTTACGACCCCGATCAACAAGACTTACGGTCCGGGAATAAAGGTGTGGGCCGAAATGGATGAAATCGTCGTTGGAATATAAGAAATAGAACAAAAAGCATAAAGGGACAAAGATTTACGTGGTTCGGATTCAGGTGAATCCTACGTCCACGGGCCGACGGAGAATATTCACTATTAATGGAGGAAGACTACACACTAAAACTCACACTCTCTCATGTTTACAAGTGATTCCAAGCCCTAAAAGGTAAAGAGAAGACTAAGGGAGGAAGAGAGAGTATGTGTGTGTCTTCTTGGTGTGTTAGTGTGTGTGAGGCGTGTGTCTTATGTTATAAAATGGATAAGAGACCCTATTTATACTGTAGGCGCGTCTAGGGTTCTGTACTGCTCTCCCTCGTCAGGTCTCCCGAATGCTTCCTTAGCTCTCTCGATTGCTTCCTTGGCCCTTCCGGCTAGTTCCGTAGCTCTCGAGGATATCTCCCTAGCTACTCCACATATCATCTTCGTACCTTGCTTCTGGTCGAACCTCGTACCTAGTCCTTGCCTTATTCAGACCTAACCTCCTACTCTATTCTTTGTGAGTTGGCAGGTCAGGAGAAATGCTGGATCGAGGGTCACCCCTATCATCCAGTCCCCCTACTCTGAGTTGCAATATGCTAAGTATTGCAACTCGGAGTATTATTAAGAAAGCATTCCTCCTCTTGTGTCCTTAAATTTCTTCCGTCATTTTCCTCCCGTTGCCCAAGAAGTCCCGAACAGCTTAGGACTTCACAGGTTGATGGAAAGATGATCTTTGGAATCCTAGTAGATCAGGTCCTCTTGACTAATAGAAAGTTGCACTTGGAAATCCTGATCATACAGACCAGGTCTTTATGATTCAGCGGAGAGCTGACTTCGAACAATCGGACCAGATAACCCAAGTCTCCGTCTCTCAGTTAGATCTGGACTTAAAACATCCAGACGGGGTGCTTCAGCTCTTCACTTGCCAACATGGAGCCGGACCTAGGAACCTCAAACAGGTGACAGGGCTTTTTACATGCCAGCATGGAGCCGACTTAGAAACTCCAAGTAGCTAAATTGGATCTTCTCAGGCCAGCAGAGAGCTGGACCTTGTTAGTCAGGTCTGAACAGCTCAGGTTCCCTCGTCAGGGCGAAGCCATGTTGCTGATCGTTGTGCCACTTGTGGGCAAGAACTGACCTGGGATTTAAGAGCTAACCCGAAATCCGAAGAATAGACCTGGAATCCGAAGAGCTAACCCGATCCTGGGAATCCTGATGAGATAGGCCATGTCTTCGTTCATCAGCTCAAAGCTGACTCCTGATCGAATAGATGAGGTCTCTTTGTCGTCGAAGAGTTGATGCAGAACTCCTGATCCAAAAGCCAGGTCTTCGTACCTTAGCGCGGGAACCTGATTACAATGCTGTGGACCTTGCCCGTCTCCCTTGGTAAGTTGGATGTCCACTCTGCTAGACAACTCCCTGGTTGTGGTTTGTCTCAAGGGAGCCAGTCAAGCTGCTGAAACATGGAGATGTCGCGATCAGGTGGTTGAAGGATGAGCTAGCAAGCTTCCAGTAGAACAGGAGCAGCTCATCGGCGCAAGCTGTAAATCTGTTGGCAAAGGAGCAAAACGTCAGTCTGGGGCGTTCGAAATAAGAGTCAGAGAGGAGGCACGGAGACTTCGTTGCTGGATCTGGATTTCATCCCGAATGTAGCCAATGTGGCGTAACTATCCGCCTTCATTTGTGGGGAATCGTCTCACAACTTCCATCTCTCCAGCTCTCCGTGGTCCCTTCCTATCAGGGCTCGCCTTGAAGCTTTCTTCGCTTTTTTGTGGCCAAACATTAGCGATTGGGTCATTCCGATGCTTCAAGAACGCTGGGTCGATCATTGTCTGCCAGGTTGGAGCTGGACTTAGGTATCCCGATGAAGTAGGCCGGGTCTTCGAGTGCCAGCACGGAGCTGGACTTAGATATCCCAACAGTTAGGTTGAGCATTCCGCTGCCAACGCGGAGCTGGACCTAGGTATCCCAATCCATATTGATTGGGTTTCCCGTGCTAGCGCCGAGCTAGACTTGTATATCCCAAACACGTAGGTTGGGCATTCTGGTGCCAGCGCGGAGCTGGATTTAGACGTCCCAATCCAGATAGATTGGGTTTCCAGTGCTAGCACGGAGTTAGACTTATATATCACAATAACATAGGTTGGGCACTCTGGTGCCAGGGCGGAGCTGGACTTGGATGTCCCAATCTAGATAGATTGTGTTTCCTGTGCCAGTGCGGAGCTGGACTTAAATATCCCAACAGTTAGGTTGGGTATTTACGTGCCAGCCTAGAGCTGGACTCAGATATCCCAACAGCTAGGTTGGGTCTTATGTGCCAGCACGGAGCTGGACTTAGATTTCCCAACAGTTAGGTCAGGCCTTTAGGTGCCAGCCCGGAGCTGGACTTAGATATCCCAACAGATAGGTTGGGTCTTTGGGCACCAGGCATTATTAATGGTACTTGTATCGTGCTAGCTACCCTATTTGCTACATGTTCTCCTTTTTGCACCCTTCTTTCATGGTGCGGGAGCTGGGAGATCTGTGTCGGCTTCTGGCGACCTGTCATTGGTCGTCTGGAGGTCCATGCCAGACAGCTGATCCGAAAACCTGCGCCAGAAAGCTAGTCGAAGTATCAATGCTACGAAGTTAGCATACCTAAATAGGTTAGGGCTTATTGCCTTCTGTTTTGTAGTCTTGGGACTTCTCATCGACAGATCCGTAGATCCATAGTAAACGTCGAAAAGTTTTCGCCTAGGCTAGACCAGGGCGTATGATATCCGTCTCCAGCTTAGGCTACATCCCCTTCTATGCCCTTTCCTTCTGACATTCTGATGCAATCATATCCAGACATTCACTTAAAAGGTTATTGGCAGAACGTGTACCTGGAAGATGTCCGTCTGGGCTAGACTTGGTGCTTATCGCTTTCGTTTCCACGAGTTGGGGGGCTTTTCTTCACTAGGTCCATAGATCAACCAAGGAGGTTCCCACTTGGAGCTAGGCTGGGGTCTATGGGCCTTGTTTCCAGCTTGAGGTTGAGCCCTGATATAGAAGAGCGAAGTGCAACCGCTCTTGCTGCCAAGGAGGATGAGCTTGCATCCCATATCAACCAGCTCGTATGAAGCAGCAAGCCTTGATCGAATGCAAGGCTATGGACTTGTTGGTAGAGAGGGAGAATGCTATGAAGGCTATTCTGGAGCGAGCCTTCGATGCTGAAGTGGCGAAAGAAGTGCCGAGTGACTCGAGTCCATGCGTCGGGAAGGGCATTCTGCAGGCAGGTTAGAGGGAACCCAGCTCTGCCAAAAATATCTCTCAGCCTCTCATGCGGCACTACTTCTTGGGAGGTTTCGCTGCCGGATAGGCTACGAGTGCTCCTCCAGCCTTTAACGTGGATCCTGAGGCGACTCATAATCTCAGCTTTTGGCTCACCGAAGTGACCTGCTGCTTTCCTACTTTGCTGGAGATCTCGCCCGAGATTCTCATGGAGCAGCTTTCCGGGTGGAATAACAAGAACTTTCTGCCGCTTCTGAGGTTCCAGCTCCGGTGGATAGTACACACGTTCCACCTCCTTGAACTGTTAACTGTTTTTTTGCCTTAGGCAATTTATATTGTTTTGATATGGAAAGTTCCATATCATGTTCTAGATGCTTACTTACAGGCAACATCCCTTCCTATACACTTTCCTCCTAACCTCCTGCTGCACTCATATCCGAACATACATTTGAAGACTTAGTGGCGGATTTAAACATGTACCTGAACGATATCCGCCTAAGTTGGACTCGGCTGCCATCGCTTTGACTTTAGAAGGCTTACCAGAAAGCTTTATGGCAGCTCTTAGAGATGGTAGGAATCTTGATTGGAAACAATCCCTTATGGGAATAATTCAATCTAGTCTGGCACATGGACCAGTTTATTTTAATGTCTATCCTAATCTCCAATTATCATTAACTGATGTTAATATATTGGATGCTCTGACATTAAATGTCAAAACTCACGGATATAATTACGCTCCGGGTTCGAAAGTAATATGTATCTGTTATAGGATTTTTTATAAGCCTTTATATACGCTCAATCCTCAATGTAAAATCGTTGATAAACCTATCAATGAAATTGTTCTTATAGAAACTAATTTTAGTAGATCTAATATTACAACTCGTAGATCTATTAAATGGAAGAAATACAATTTCCAGAAAATTGAATAATTGAAAGAGCTATGCCTCTACAACCAAAAATAAAAAATAATCCTACTCAAATAATACAAACAACAGATGGAACTGTTCAAATACACTTTGAGCAAGATAGAAAGTCTGTCGATAGAAAAACTCTAAGATCTAGACTTAGATCGAGTTCATCTCATTATCATATATCACCATGTGATTATATGGTAAGATCTCCTTCTAGAGCTTCGACCTCCCAAATTAGGGAATCAACTTCTAGCGATTATTTGCAAAATAGAGTTGATGAATTAAGAATTAATTCAGATAATATGGAGTTTCTAAAGATAAAGACGAGGAAATAACCGAGTCAGAAATGAATTTTTATGTTTAATGGATTTAAAACAAAAAATTAATTTTAGTCCGGGTTCTCCAGCAAGAAAAGAAATTCAAACAAAAATTTAATTTACCCAAATGGGAATTATTTAGAAAATGGTTTTCCTCAAGTTTTAATAATGAAGATAAAATTATTATTCAAGAAAAATTTTATAATGATTTGTCAAAACAAAATAAAAAATTACCTTTTATTCCTTGGTTTTTGACAAATATTTAAAAAACATGATTTCTGTACTTGAAAGAAATTATAAACTTTCATCAGGAAAAAATTTAAATTCTATTTATCCTCCTCAAACTAGTTTCCAAATGGAAAAGAAAATGAAATTAGATATTATAATGTTTTTCAAAAATTATTTGAAAATGATACGCTTGCAGTAACTATTAATCATATTAATTGTCTTTTAAAACAACAAAATTATACAAATATGTACGTTATTGTCTTAGGATAACTTTATTAAAGAAAAATATTGAAGATATCTCTTTTTCTATTAAAGATATAAAAATCATCTTTTAATAAATAAAGATAAAGAGACAAGTGAAAATAAAATAGCTAATATGGCTTCTCCCAGTATTCGACCTCCTCCTGATATCGTTAATTTAAATTAAAATCAATTTCTCAAATTGAAGATTTGATTGAAAACAAACTGAAGAATTTAAAACTTAATACTCTTAGTGAAGAATTTGAAAATCAACTTGAAAATTCTGATAATTTATATAATACTTTTACTGAAGAATTAAATAAATTAAGAAATTCTTCAAAATTTGCAAGTAAACCAATTCAAACTAAATATTATTATCCTAGACCAACTCCTCAAGATGTTCTAATAGAATAACATGATCTTACTATTAACAATTCTTATAATGGTCATTGTATCTATGAATGGAACCTAGATGGTCATACTGAAAGACAAACTTTCGGTATGGTTCATAGAATGATGATGTATAGTACAGTCTGTAAAACTCAAGGTAATACAGACAAAACTATTGCTCAAATGCTTGTAGCTGGCTTTACTGGTCAGTTAAAGGGTTGAGGATAATTATTTATCTCAACAAGACCGTGATAATATTCTTCTTACTGTAAAAGAAGAAAATAATACAATTATAGAAAATGCTGTTTATACTCTATGTATAAACATAGTAGAACATTTTACAGGCCGATGGTCTGATAATTCTGAAAATGTTAGAACACTTCTTCAAAATCTTAGGTGTAAAACTCTTACATCCTTTAGATGGTATAAGGATACTTTCCTTAGTCGTGTTATGGAACTTCCTAAATTTATAGATGGCTTACCATTTCTTTTTGCAGAAAGGGTAAAGAAAATCCTTAGAAATGGAGAGTCTAATATAGATTATAATTCCTATACTTACGGAAGATTAATAGGAACCTATATACAGGAAGGTTTAGCTTTATGTAATGAAATAAAGCTCAACAAACAGCTTAAGAGACATTCTCTTGATGAGAAAAAACAATTAGGAGAATTCTGTAGTCAATTTGGCTTAGAAAATCCTTCTACGAGCCAACCTCGTAAAGAATATGAACCTAAAAAATATTCTCCCAAACAATATGAAAAAGAAAACATCGAAAATCTAAAAGAAGAGAACAAAAATTCTCAAAAGATAATAAAAATGATCAATATAGAAATAAATTCCGCCAATAGTCTGCAGAAAATGCGGAAAAAATGGTCACAAAGCAAAAATCTGTTGGACCAAAAAGAAAATTAATAATTTAGAAATTGATAACGAGTTAAAAGAAACATTATCAAATATTTTATTAGAATCCAATAGCGAGCCAGAATCTTCTTCAGAAGATGAAAATAATTTTATCGAAGAAATTTCTTCAAGAGAATCTGAAGAATGTCAAATTGTCAAATAGGACAAACATGTTCTAAAAAATTAGATAGTTCTGAATCAGAATTGGAAGATAATAATCTTTATCAAATTCTATCTCAATTTCAAGAAATCAATGCTTTAGACAATAATCTTTTGAAATATTAAATGAAACAGAAGATCAAGATTTAAAAAATCTAATCATTAGAAAAATAATTCAAAAAGAGGAAAAAACTTCAAAAGAAGTTATTCCTAAATCTGAACCATATAGTATGGCGGAAGTAATGAGATTACTTCGTAATAAGAATCAATTAAACATAAATGAATCAGTTGTTAATATTAAAGATTTAACAATAGAAATTTCAAATTTAAAAATGAAATAAAAGGTTTAAAATTAAGTCATATAGATTTAAAAAGAAGATTTTCTAAATTAGGAAAAGGGAAAGAAATAGTTAAAGAATTAAAAAATAATGAAGAATTTGCTAGTACTTCTGAAAATATTCAAGAAGATAATTTTCTTTCAACATTAGAAGTTATTACTTCTCAAAAATGGCTAGTTAAAATATCTCTACTTATAGATGGAAACTTCCAAAAGAATCTGATTGCACTAATTGATAGTGGAGCAGATTTAAATTGTATCCAGGAAGGAATAATTCCTACTCAATATTTTCATAAAACAACTCATTCTCTAAGCTCTGCGAGTGGAGAAAAATTGCAAATAAATTATAAAATCCCTAAGGCCTTTATTTGTAAAAATAAGGTCTGTATTCCTACTTCATTCTTGCTTGTCAAGAATATTACAACCAAGTAATTCTTGGTACTCCGTTCCTTAGGAAAATATTTCCTATTCAAAATATTAATGAATATGGATTTAAAGGTAACTTCGATAACAAAGAAGTTTACTTTGAATTCATGCCTGAACCTATTACTAGAATTCTTAATGAAATTAAGGATTCTATTCTTATTAAAGCAAAAGAAAAACAGGTAAATTGCCTTAAGCAAGAAATTAAAATACTTACGATTGAAGATAAACTTCAAAATCCTAAGTTACAAGAAAAAAATTAAATTATTACATAATGAATTCACGTTACAAATATGTAATGATCTTCCTAATGCTTTCTGGAATAGAAAAAAGCATATAGTTTCTTTACCTTATGAAGATGAATTTAGTGAGAAAAATATTCCCACTAAAGCTCGTCCTTGTCAGATGAATCTGAATTACTAGAATTATGTAAAAAGAAATAACTTATCTTTACAGATAGGTTTAATAAAACCTTCCAAATCACCTTGGTCATGTACAGCCTTTTATGTCAATAATGCGGCAGAAAAGGAAAGGGGAGCACCTAGGTTAGTTATTAATTATAAACCCTTAAATAAAGTTTTAAAGTGGATTAGGTATCCTATCCCTAATAAAAAAGATCTTTTAGATCGATTATTTGATGCGATAATTTTTTCAAAATTTGATTTAAAATCAGGATTTTGGCAAATACAAGTGTTGAAAAAGATAGATATAAAACTGCTTTTACAGTCCCAATTGGTCAATTTGAATGGAACATTATGCCTTTTGGTTTGAAAAACGCTCCTTCTGAATTTCAAAATATTATGAACGATATTTTTATTCCTTACAGTAATTTTATTATTGTCTATATTGATGATATTCTGATATTTTCAGAAGATATCGAAACACATTTTAAAATATATTTAAGAAAATTGTTATCCAAAATGGATTAGTTATATCAAGTCCGAAAATGGTTTTATTTCAAACTAAAATACGATTTTTAGGTCATAATATTGAAAAGGGAAAATTAATCCGATTAATAGAAGTATTGAGTTTGCATCAAAATTTCCAGATCAAATTTTAGATAAAACTCAGCTTCAAAGATTTTTAGGGAGTCTTAATTATGTTTCTCCTTATTATAAAATCTTGCTATAGATACATCTATTTTATTAGATTATCTATATATATATATATATTAAATATATATAGGAAGTTATACGTTGTATTAAGTTATATATAATTATATATGTACAAACGAGTACAATTATGGGGTGGGGATGAACTTGGGAAAAAAATAATAAAATATTCGGAAATCTACACATAAATACCCAATATGAAAAAAAATCAGCCACTTAGGTACCTTGTCAGAACTATTTTATAGCTAGGTACCTAGTTGAATAAAATTTTACACTTAGGTACCTAATCACCTAAGATTACCAAAATACCCTTATTTCTTTTCTCTTTTCAGTTTTTCTTTCTGCAAAATTCGAGCTCCATCCCCGTCGACGAATTTCCGTCTTGCAGACACCTCCTTCCGCTCGTTTCGGCGCCGGACAACCATCGACAAGCCTCTTGAAAGTTGGGTTCTTGATTTTGGGTCATAATTTTGTCAGGTAGTTTTTCTTTTGCAAAGGGTTTGGTTAGTCGATTTTACGCATTTGTTCAAGGTTTAGCCCAAATCCGGGAGCTCAATGCGCTGCAAGAGTTCGATATAAGGGTGGAATGTTAGGATTTGGTAGTTATGAGCTAATCCATCGAGATTTTGGATTTTTTTAAGAACTGTTACGACGTACCATTTGTTATGTATATTACGTACCATTGTTTGTTGTTTTACCGTACCTAAATATATTATGTGATACAGTCCGATTGGTCATTTATGTATGCAGTATCTTTGTGTATTTATATTACGTACCAAGTAACCTGTCTATATGGTACCAAAATGTCCTATTATGCTAGTACCAATCTAAACTATACAACGTACCATTTATAAAGTTGTCATATTATCTGAAAATATAGCATCCGCAAATTCGGTTGGTGGCGGGACGTTATTGCAATGTGTGAGTATAAAAGGGAGTCTTCCTTACTATAATCACGAAGCAACGACGCTTATCGATATATACGTATCCCTCCAAAGAAGGTGGTCGAATATCGATTCCCGGCATGCCAGTTATCTAATGTAATGTATGCAAACATGGTACCCTAATATATGCCAACATGGTACCCTAATATATGCCAATTTGGTACCGTAATACATATATATTTGGTACTGTAATTATGTCAATTTGTTACTGTAATATATGCCAACATGGTACTGTAATATATGCAAATTTGATACTGTAATATATGCCAGTTTGATACCGTAATATATGCAGTAATATATGTCAGTTTGGTATCGTAATATATGTCAATTTGGTACGGTGATATATCCAGTTTGATACTGTAATATATGCAAATTTGATATTGTAATATATGCCATTTTGATATTGTAATGTATGCAATACTGTATTATATGCCAGTTTGATACCGTAATATATGCAAATTTGGTATTGTAATATATCCCAGTTTGGTACCATATATATGTCGATTTGTAGTGTAATATATGCCAGTTTAATACCTCGAATGTATACAAATTTGATATTGTAATATATATGCCTGTTTGATACCGTAATATATGCAAATTAGGTACTGTAATATATTTCAGTTTGATACCGTAATATATGTCAATTTGGTACTGTAATATATGCAAGTTGATACTAAATACATGCAAATTTGATATCGTACTTTATGCCAGTTTGATACCGTAATATATGCAAATATGATACTGTAATATATGCCAGTTTGGTACCGTAATATATTTCAATTTGGTACTGTAATATAAGCCAGTTTGATACCGTAATATATGCAAATTTGATATCGTAATTTATGCCAATTGGTAATGTAATACATGAGAACAAAGAGATGGGCATATATGCCAACAAAGTACTGTAATAAAAGACAACAAGGTACTCTAATATATGCCAATAAAGTACTGTAATATAAGCCAACAAGGTACTGTAATATAAGCCAACAAGGTAATGTGGAGAAATAAAGAGACAACTTCTGACGTTTTTCTGTCATGACTGGACATATTTATGACATTTTTCTGTCATGAGTGGACAGATTTCTGACGTACGAGGTATTAAATCAAAAAGACAGCTCATCTGACATGTCATTGGCTTTCATAAAATGTTTGATGTCATATATAATTTTGGGTACTACAATCTCTCTGATATGGTACGTTTACAATAAAAAATAGGTACCCCTACGAAGCTAAGTAAGGTACGTCGTCCCTTAGATATGTGATACGTCATACTAGGGTTAGTATTTTTCGAGGTCGTACGAATTAGTTTTTCATCTGGAACCACCCTAAAACACTAATATAGAGTATTAGTATGTTTTTAGATCAAATTAGGTGCATTAGGTGCTTACAGTACAGGCATGAATTAAACTTTCGAACTCCAAGATTCATTAGAATATAAGGATAGAAGCAAGAACATCTTACAACATAATTTGAAAAATCTGGTGAGTCCTACATGTGCGTTTTTTTTATATTTTTTTATTCATGTTATTATTGTTAGGTATTGTCAAAATCATGCAGAACAACGCGATTCGCTTAGGAATCTATTTATTTCCGATGTTTAACAAATGGTACGGTATACTTGCGTATTAGGGTACAATATATGTATACATAGCGATACGGTAAACCTGCAGATTATGGTACTATATATGTAAATGATAAGGTACCTTAATGTACAAGATAAGCTATCTTACTGTACACAGATAAGGTACTTCATATATTCTATTTATGGTACGGGACATATACACATAATGGTACGGTTAAACCGCATATTATGGTACTCCGTATGTAAAAGATATGGTACGGCAATATGAAATACAAGGTACTTCATATCTTCTATTTATGGTACACCATATATTTACATAATGATACAGTTAACCTGCATATTATGGTACTCTGTGTGTAAACGATATGGTACGGTAATATAAAAGACAATGTACTTCATATCTTCTGTTTATGGTGCGGTATATGTTACATAATGGTAGGTTAAAATGCATATTATGATACTCTGTATGTAAAATATAAGGTACGATCATATAAAAATATATGGTACTGCGTAAAATACGAACACTCATAAAACATATGGTACTGCATAAAATACTGCATATATTACTGTACCACTTTTGCATATCGTAGGGTACCAAACAGACATATATTACAGTACCAAACATGCATATATTACGGTACCTAATTTGCATATCGAATGGTACCAAACTGTCATATATTACAGTAACAAAATTTACATATATTACGGTATACTTGCAAATTAGGATACTGTATATGTACATAATGATACGGTAAACCTACAGATTATGGTACTCTGTATGTAAAAAATAAGGTACACTAATAAAGATAAAGTACTCATAAACTCTGGTTATGGTACGCTATATATATATATATATATTACATAATGGTACGGTAAACCTGCACATTATGGTACTCTGTATGTAAAAGATAATGTACGCTAATATAAAAAACTTATGGTACTGCATAAAATACAGACAAAGTCTCATACAACTACACAACAAAACGACATCAATGAGTCTCCAAACGCCAGCAATTCCCAAATTTCACCTTGAGGACAATGCTGTTTTTTGAGGGGTGGATAATGTTAGGATATTATTATTATTATTATTATTATTATTATTATTATTATTATTATTATATCGGATGGTGAGGGCCGGTGTCTCTGACACTTGGATTGTGAGGGCTCGATTAATAAAAGCGTTTTCAGTCCAAATTTCGGTTTCACCGTCTTAAATCTCTAACAGATGCCCTGGCATTAAATTTCAAAACACATGGATATAACTATGCTATAAGGTCCGCTAGAGGATATATTATAAACCTCCTATATACGATTAATCCACAGTGTAAAATTTTTGGATAAAGCGATAACCAAAACTATTCTTATAGAAACTAATTTTACCAGATATAATTATAATAGATGGCGGGTCTATAACGCCCTTTTGATGGGGCGGCCGGCCCGGCCCGTGGGCCACGGACCCAATTTACACCTCTAATGAAGCTAAGTGTGTGAAACAAGCTACATGAATGAACGACCATCAACTCAAAACTACGTAAGAGTTAATTCTAACTAGTAATGGAAGCTTCCAATCGTTAAATTCTAACTACGCATGATGAATGTCTGTAGTTCACATTATCAAGTAAAAAAGTAAATTTAGTCAGAATGTGGGTTTCTTGTTTAATTTGACTTCTAAAAAGAAAAAGAAAAGGTTTGTTTCGGCATTTTGGTTAAACTCCACAAGTCGATGTAAGAATAAGTCAATATGGTTGGTTTGTTCAGAGAGACAGTGACGCGTCATTCATTCCCGAACTAAAAAACACCGACGTCTCTCAGAGAGGTAAGTTTTTATTTCGGCCTTCACATTACACAAAATAAGTCAACGATTAAATTGGTAGAAGTATGAACAAAGGGAACTAATAAATGGATAAGTTGCAATGTGAGACTTTTGGGGCGATCGACATACTTGTCATTGTCACTTGAACAGTGTACAGTAGTTGTCTTTGGTAAATGTGGGTGCGATAATCAGCTATAGAAAGAAATATATGGGCAATTATTGTGAAATTCATCGTAAAATCCCAACTCGCACAAGGGGAGAGGCGAGAG